>RJWJ010015173.1:0-36653 GCA_004363605.1 Indri indri | reverse complement strand
GGACTGTAACAGAAATGAAGAATGTCTTAGTTGGGCATATTGAGAGACTGGACATAGCTAAGAAATTAGAGTCATTGAATGTATGATAATAGAAACACCTTAAACTGCAATGCAAAGCAGAAAAAAAAAAGAATGAATAAATGAATAAATAACAGAATATCCAACAGTTGTAGAATAATTATAAAAGGTATAACACATGCATAATAGTAATACCTGAAAAAGAAGAAGAGAGAGAAAGGAGAAGATTTACTTGAAGGAATTGGGTGAGCACTTTCCAAAATTGATGACAGACACCAAACCACAGATCAAGGTATTTCAGAAAATACTAAGCAGGATAAATACCAAAAATCCACACCAAGGCACATCATATACAAACTGCATAAAGCAAAGACATAGTGAAAATCTTGAAAAACATAGAGTTAAAAACTCTACTTACTGTATCCTCACATGGTGGAGGGAGAGATTGTCTTTCTAGTGCATCTTTATAGTGGCACTATCCCATTCATGAGGGCTCTGTCCTTATGACCTAATTACCTCCCAAAGGCCTCACTTCCAAATGCCATCACAGTGGGAATTAGGTCTTCGATATATAAATTTTGGAGGAACAAAAACATCCAGTCCATAGCAGAGCTCATCCTAAAACATCCTCTCACGTAAAATTTGGAAAGCAGAATTGTGACTTGGATACTGTTCCCTAGTGCAGAAAATAGAAGGTTCACAGCAAGCATGATATAAAAGTTAGAAAGTGATTCTTCAAACAGTGAAAGGAAACAGATTAAAGACTAAAAATATTGGTCATCTACATAAAGATAAGAAGAAGAAGACCAATTTTACCAGTCTTGAGCTAATTGCCATATTTTGAATTCAAATTAATAAAGTTGTCACAAAAGTAATTTTATGCTAAGAAATCTCCTGTGTCTTTATTGCCTGTGGGATATGAGCTTTGGAGACATATTTAGTAATCTATTAAAACAGACTGTTTGGAAAATAGTTTGAACAGATGGTAGAATCAACACAACAACCCAGCAGGACTTATCCATTCTTAAAATTTTACAGCAAGGCTCATTGCTGCAGATTTATGTGTTCTTTTCCTAGAAATTTCAAAGGTACTTAAAAAATATATCTTTTGAAAAATAAATCATCCAACAATTAATTATGACTTGGTAACAATAAAATAGGTAACCACTTCTTAATAAAAAAATAGTTACTAAGGCCACTAATAAGAGCAATATTAAGTATATTTTGGGCTTGAAAATAAATCTTTACATACAGGTAGTATCATATTCTGTGTTTGTTTTAGAATAAGTTTACTTTTGGATAGCATACGTAAATATGCTGGTGTAAAGCCATGTATGATAACTCTACTTTCCAGAATATGTTTGATAAAATACTATGAAAAATCACGCTACAAAACAATACAATAACATAGGAATGTAGCAAAAATGTTAATAAGGGAAAAACACAAAAATGTTACATGACATAATCCTAGTTACAAATAACATTTATTCATATGAATATGTACATTCTTGCATTATTCTGTAAAAGTATATAGGCATCAAAATATTCTTAATAATCAACTCTAAGTTATAGAACTGTAGTTAGTTTTAATTTTCCTTGAGTTTTCTATTTACTAAACTTCTTAAAATATGACTATTAATGCAACACCACATTTGAGAGCAATTTAAACAAAATTGGTTTGGATATTGAGAGCAATTAAAGGTTCTTGGAAGTAACATTTGAACTGTAGTATTCTTTTTAGAGATAATTTTTGTGGCAGATACTGATTGTTACCTATCTAATATCTCTTCTCCTCCTTTTCCTTACTATGAGAATGATAATTTAATTCATGTGTTCAGTAAAAACATTTGAGCACTTAACTTGCCTTATAATTAGAAGTATCCATGTGACATGGTTCTGAATATTGCCATACATGACAATCACGAAGATGGCATGGGGGCAGGAGTGGTTCTTTGACAGCCTTTTAAAGGGGCACAGAATTGTGTGGATGGCCTCGTTAGTGTTTTCCCATTAAACTTTTCTTTCTGCCTGGAATATTATGCTAGGTCAGAAGTGGGAAATATCTTGCATGCATGAGACTGAAAACCAGCTCTAAGAATGGTAACCAGAAATACTGCAAAGTTTTGACATGCTTACAACTTCATTGAGCTACAACAGCAGCGCTGGACTACTCACATCTGGACATTTTCAAGTTATAAAAATAAACCCTTTTATATTTAAGTGCTATTTTTTGGGTTTTATTTATATTCAGATCAAGAAAACTGATTAACCTGATCTCCTCAATAGAATTCAAGGTAAAATATAGATGAAGTCTTATATTCTACAAGGTTATAATAACACTCGAATCCCAGGATATGGGGATATCTTTAAAAATTAAATAACCTTACGTGAACCTTATAGTTAGCATTAGGTTATCATCCAGATTAAAGAATAATGAGTGTCTAAAATTGTGTATGTGTGTATGTGTTGGGGTGTGTGTGAGACAACTTTCATTCAATTATCTCACAGGCAAGCATAAAGTTATTTTGTATATGTATCATTGAAGCTACTTTTAAAATTCTTTGTCTTTGAACTTCAAATCCCTTTATGCTTTTGTTGAAAACAGCAACACATCAATATTTGAATTTTAATAGTGAAATACTTTTAATGTGAGTAAATATATGAAGACTTCAGAATTATTCACAGTAGAAGAAAGGTATGCCCTAAATTCCCACACTGTTTTTACTTTGGTATATTTGAAACTTTTATTCTTTAATTTTATATCTCTCATTCGTGGTTACATGGCAAAAAAAAAGTAGCATTCTTTTCTATAATTTGGCTGTTGCACAAGAAAATCAGCATCGAATGTCAGTTGTGTAAGCTATTATAGCAAAAACCAATAAGTATTTTGAATTAAATACAGTATGTTCTGCTAAAGAATAAAATGCCATATTTTGATCAAGCTTTGAGGAAAAAAACAAGCAAATCCATTTTTAACAACTTCAAAAACTTTCTCTCAACAATATTCAGTTCTCTTTATTATATAAATCTTCCCGAAGATTTTATTCCAAACACATTTAAACAGGGAAAGAACCATATGTGAATGTAAATTTTGCTTAGTTTATTACTGGCAATATTCATTCTTAAAATGCATTAATTCTTTTATTGAAAATATTTGTGAGGAAAACATGTAATAAAAATTTATAAACTAAAAGTGCAAATTAATTTATTGGTGGGTATAATTTCATTTATATCTATTTCGATACAGTAAAGGGTTTATCTTATAGATATAACATATTCTTATATCTTTGCTCTTTTTATATAATATATTCAGAGAATTGCAGTATACCCTACACCCAGCTTTCCCTATTATTTACATCTTACATTCGTATAATGCATGTCACAACTAATAAGTTGACTTTGATACATTATTAGTAACTGAAGTCCATAGTTATGTGGATTTTTTTCATTTTTAGTTAATGTCCTTTTTGTTCCAGGATTCCATCCAGGATACAATATTATATTTAGACATCATGTTTCTGTAGGGTCTTCTAGACAGTGAGTGACATTTTCTCAGATTTTTGGATGAACTCAGCAGTTTTAGGAAGTACTGATAAGGTATCTTATAGAATGTCCCTTAATTTGAGTTTGCCTAGTTTTTTTTCCCCTCAATGTTAAACAAGAATTATGAGTTTGGGGTTGGGGGGAAATCACAGAGGAAATGTGCCATTCTTATCACATCATATCCAAGGTAGATACTGTCAACATCACTTATTACTATTGATATTAACCTTCATCTGGATGACATAGTGCTTGTCATGTTTCTCTACTGTAAGTTAACTATTTTTTTTCCATTTGCATACTGAATTTTTTGAAAGGAAGTTGCTACGTGCAGCCCACAATTAAAGACAAGACAGTTATGTTCCACGTCTCTGAGTAAATTATTTTAAATTGTTTTGTACAAATTTGCCTATTTACCCCCATTTTATTTATTTATTCACTCATTTATTTGTATTAATATGGACTCACCAGTATTTATTTTATACTTTGGTTTAAAATTTAATACTATATTAGATATTTTATTGCTTACATTTTCCTAGCTTTAGACATTCAAAGTTCTTTAAGGTGGATCCTATGTCCTTTAAAATACTCCCATTATTGTGTATTTCCTCACTGCCTCACTTCCTGGCACAGAAAATTGCTCCACGTTCTGTTTTGATTTCCCATGCCTTAAACTTAGAATCAGCTATTTCTCCATGGTAACTTGGTTCCTTTTTTTGGACAATGGCATTAGAAGTCAAGAACTGGGCACTGGTGGGTTCTTTTTATTTTAATGAAAATTAGCACATTAAACTACTTATTATTAAAAAGTCCATATTATAAAAAATATATTCAATGAAAAGTAAATATTTCTTCCACATCCACATTTATTCCCTTTTTTTCAGATGCAGCCACATTTCAGTTTTACTTTAATCTTTTCTAAAGACGTATGCATCTGTCTAATCATTTTCATATCTATTATTTCTAGTTACATATATGGAAGCATAGATAATCACACTTTACTGAGCCTTGATACGAAAGTATCAGTTTATATAGAAATAGTAATTATGTAGGTAGATAGGTGACGAGATAGATAGTCTATTGTTAAAATATACTCTAATTTTTAAAATGAAATTCTGCAATGCAACTTTAGTTTGTTTCCTTTCTATTGATATTTTAGAAGCATCATTATGATAAATATTTCATTAATTCATTAATGTGGCCAGGAATGGTGGCTCACGCCTGCAATCCTAGCACTCAGGGAGGACAAGGTGGGAAGATTGCTTGAGCTCAGATGTTCGAGACCAGACTGAGCAACAGTGAGACCCCACCTCTATAAATTTTTTTAAAAATGTAATTTTTAATAAAAAGTGGCAAATCCAGATGGTGCTGGGGTTGTCTTTGGGAGCTTAACAAACATCAAGCTTTGTGTATTGAAATTAGCTGAGCAGAACAACATAAGGCTTTTGGATGATACCAGCAGCAGGGGTCTGACAAAGCCTTCTTTTTGATCAAAAAGCTCTAATTGTTACATGATTGAACACATGTTTTCTACCCCTCTTTCAAGTATCGTATAAACTTGTAAATTATCATAGTGTGGAATCTCTTTTCTGAGATAAGTAAACTCATAACTAATGGGAGCAGAGCACACTGTATGGGGGATGGGCACACTTGTATCTCTGGCTTGGGCGATGCAAAGGCAATATATGTAACCAAATGTTTGTACCTCCATAATATTCTGAAATTTTTTTTTATAAAAGAAAATAAATAAATTGAAACTAAACTAAACTAAAATATCTACATATTCCTTTTGCTAGCACAAATTTGCAGATAATGGTACGCAGCTAGTATGTAGAAATTCAAAATATGAAATTCAAATCTTTCAAAACAGAAGTAAAATGCAATTCCTAAACTAAAAAAAGAGAAATAAAAAACCTCATTAAAAATTTGGCAAAGGACATGAACTGACATTTTTCAAAAAAAGATACGCGAGTGGCCAACAAACATATGAAAAATGTTCAATGTCAATAATCAGAGAATGGCTATTATTAGAAAGTAAAAAAATAAAGATGAAAAAACACAGATGTTGACAAGGATTCAGAGGAAAGGGAACACTTATGTAATTGGTGGAAATGGAAATTATTACAACCTCTATGGAAAACAGTATAGAGATATCTCAAAGAAGTAAAAATAGAACAACCATTCAATCCAGCAATCCTACTAGGAGGTGTCTACCCAAAGGAAAAGAAATCATTATATTAAAAATAAATCTGTATTTGTATGTTTGTTGCAGCTCTATTCAAAGTAGCTAAGTCATGGAATCAATCTAAGTGCTCATCATTGGATGATAGTATAAAGAAAATGTGAGATACACACACACATACACACCCACAAACACACACATGGAATACTACTTGGCAATAAGAAAGAATGAAATGTCTTTTGTAGCAGCAGAGAACTGAAGTCCATTATCCTCGGTGAAATGTCTCAGAAACACAGAGGCAAACATCACATGTTCTTACTTATAAATGGGAGTTGCACACTGGATATGCATGGACATACAGAGCAGAATAATAGACACTGGAGACTCCAACAGTTGGGAGGGTGCAAGGGGGCTGAAGGATGAAAAATTATCTGTTGGGTACAATGTATACTCTTTGGGAGATGGGGACAATAAAAGCCCAGACTTCATTACTATGCAATATAGCCGTGTAATAAAACAGTACTTGTACCCCCCAAATCTGTAAAAATGAAAAAAAGAGAGACCATTTTATATAATTATCATCTTTGACCCCAAAAAAATGGAATAGAGAATTTGCAATGATGTACTGGATTTTGTACAAAATTGAAATTTATTTGCTGTAGTCCATATATGGAAAATAGAGTGGATTACTCTCTTGCTTTTCATATTTATGTCAATTTTCTAACTCTAAGTAATGAGATGAGAACATAATTATTCTTAAAATGGTTAATTAGTCCTAATTGTTGCATTTTTTCTTATAGCCTTGTACATTTTTATTATTTTATTATTAAAATATTTTAATACTAAATTTCATATTGAAAATGGCATTTGAAGTATAAAATCCTTAGTAAATTGAACAAAGGGTAAATTTTGCTTTTCAAAAATAAGAAACTAAATGTTCACATAATTATTAATTATTTAAATCACATATGACAGAATATTTTCATTATATTGCATTGCAAGTTATTGCAGTAATCAAGGAAATTCTTTGAAGTTTTATATAATTTTATGTATACACATCAAAAAATAACATTGAAATTAATACTTACAACAAACATAAAATATTTTATCCTAAAAGTGATCTCTGTATAATTCTGAAGAAAATGATACTCCCATCTTTGTATAATTTGAGTATTTACCTTACAGCCTAGATTTTTTTACAAAACAGCCTATATAACTAGTACATGATATTATTATTTTACAGAATATTGTTGGAAGGAAATCAAGTACCACAAGGAGAATGTAAGAACTTGGAAAACAGTGTTTTAATGTCTATCAGGTAAAAAGCAGGATCAGTGTTAGTTTAACTTCTGCTAGTCTATGTTTTCTCTCTCTTTATAGCTCCAGGATGTATACTTTGAAGAAGTTTTATACACTAGTTGTTTTCGGCCCTCACTACTATAAACTTTCTTATCCTTAGCACAGTAGACTCATGATCCTGGGTATTATAAAATACAATTGTTAAAATATTGATTTCCCAAATGGGTAAAACAAGTAGCACTACATAAATATTTTATGCTCTGTGTTGTTCTCCGTAATTACCTCCTCATTGTAAACAAACACCTAAGGGATAGACTATAACTTCCCTCTCCATTCTGTTTACCATGGTTACCAGAACAAATGATACAGTGCTATAGCCCTTCCTAAGTTGAAAAAGACTAACTTAGTGATTCTTCAAAACATTTTATTTCTTTGATACTATAAACCAATTATTAATTTTGTATAAAATAGCAATCATAACAATAAAATAAAATTTTTGACTAAATTTAACCTCAAAAGTACCTTGCTTTTAAATGACTCTTAATGTGAAGAGGAGAAAATTGATGTTACCTAAAAATTACAAAAATATGTAATGGCTTATAAAGGTAATTTAAACATGATATCTGTAAATTTCATGAGACATGAGATGTATTACAGAACAGAAATTTGACTTTCTTCCTCCCATATAATACAACAGTTTTCAAACATTTTGGTCCCAATACATCTTTACACTCTTAAAGCTTAGTGAAGATCCATAAGACTTTTTGTTTATGGGTTATGTCTATAAATTTCTACCATATTGATATAAAGATAGAAATTTTCAATATCAATTTATGACTTAATTTAAGAACAATAATGAATTTAGTAGCTACTATTTGCTATTTATTATGACTTAATTTAAGAACAATAATACATTTGCTAGCTACTAATTATTATGGTATAAACAACACAATTTTGTTTGAAAAATCTTCATTTTCCAAAACAAAGTTTTTAATGATAAGTATGGCACTATTTTATAGTTTTTGCAAATATCTACAAAGTCAGATAGATTCTCATATGTGTTTCTGTATTAAATATGTTGTTTTCATGGGATTATTTGGAGAAAATTTGTGCAACTATTGATACACAGTTTGGAAAGTTAGAAAAGGTAGGTAATTGTGAATTAAGTAATTGTGAATATTCTTTGATTTTTACCAAAAAGTAACAAGTGATAGTTTCTTTTCTTTCCCCCAGAATATGATGGGGGCACAAATGTTTTAGTTACATGAATAGCTTTTGTACAGTTTGACTCAAAGTTGTAAGTGTGCCCATCACCCAGAGAGCGTGCATTGTACTGGTTAGATGTGAATTTATCCATCCCATCCTCCTTCCTTCCACTTGCTGGATTTCCATTGAGTTTTACTTCCATATGTGCAAATAAGTGTTGATCGATTAGTTCCAATAGTATTGAGTACACGTGGTGTTTGTTTTTCCATTCTTTGGATACTTCACTTAGAAGAATGGTCTCCAATTCCATCCAGGTTGTTAAAAATGCAATTAGTTCACTATTTCTTTAATGGTTAAGTAGTAGTCCATGGATATACATATATCACATTTTATCAATCCACTTATGTACTGATGGACACTTCGGTTGTTTCCACATCTTTGTGATTGTGAATTGTGCTGCAATAAACGTTCGAGTGCAAGTGTCTGATAAAATGACTTTTTTTTTTCTTTTGGAAAATACCTGATAGTGGGATTGCTGGATCAAATGGTAGGTCTACTTTTAGTTCTTTGAGTTATCCCCATACTACTTTCCAATGAGGTTGTACTAGTTTGCAGGCCCACCAACGGTGTATAAGTATTCCTTTCTCTCCACATCCACGCCAGCATCTGTTCTTTTGGGACTTCTTGGTAAAAGCCATTCTCACAGGACTTAAATGATATCTCATTGCGGTTTTCATTTGCATTTCCCTGATGATTAGTGACACTGAGCATTTTTCATATATTTATTGGCCATTAGTCTGTCTTCTTTTGAAAAGCTTCTGTTCATGTTATTTGCCCACTTTTTAATGGGATTGTTTGATTTTTTTTCTTGCTGATTTGCTTGAGTTCTTTGTAGATTCTGGTTGTTATCAGATATATAGCTTGCAAATATTTTCTCCTTCTGTAGGTTGTTTATTCACTCTACTGATTGTTTCCCTGGCTGTGCAGAAGGTCTTTAATTTAATCAGGTCCCATTTATTTATTTTTGTTGTTGCTATGCTTGCCTTTGTTGTCTTCTTTGTAAATTCTTTGCGTAGTACAATATCTATAAGAGCTTTTCCAACATTTTCTTCCAGAATTCTTATAGTTTCATGACTTAGGTTTAAGTCTGTTATCCATTGTATATTAATTTTTGTGAGTGGTGAGAGGTGTGGATCCTGTTTCAGTGTTCTACATGTGTCTATCCAATTTTTCCAGCACCATTTATTGAATAGGGATTATTTTCCCTAGTGCATGTTTTTGCCTGAATTGTCAAGGATCAGATGGCAATATGAGGGGAGTTTTTTATCTGGGATCTCTGTTCTTATCCATTGGTCTATGTCTCTGTTCTTGTGCCAGTACCATGCTATTTTATTTACTATAGTCTTGTAGTACAGCTTGAAGTCTGATAAAGTAATGCCTCCAAAATTGTTCTTTTTGCATAAGGTTGCTTTGGCTATTCAGGATCTTTTCTGGGATAAGTCTTTGTACAGCCTCTCTCCTCTTCCATTCCTCTGTAATGTATATTGCTCTTTTCATTGTTTTATGACCTTCTACCCTTCTTTCTACTGGCTTAGCAACTTCTCACTTGCTTCTAATTTTACATGCTATCTCCTCCAGCTTGCCTTCTGTAATCCATTTCAGGTAGGTTTCCTTTTAAGTGGTCTCCTAACATTCTGTCCTCTCAAAAACCTTCATGATGTAAAAATTCCTTGTATATTTATTGGTCTTTTCTACAATACTATAAATTTCTTCAGGGCTGGGGCTGTGTGTGTTGTGTGTGTGTGTGTTTCATACCAATATCTTATAAAGAAAGGCCTAGCACAGACTGGGATTTTGTTATGATTCCTTTTCACTTACTAAAAACATATAACCTTAAGAAGCATAAAGCAACTTGCTCTATATAAAGATACCACACAAGCATAGTTTAATCTTCTCTTGTGATGCAGTGAAGTTAATATTGTGTTTGGAATCAGAAGACCCTGGTCCTACCATTTACTAACTATATCACTTTGTAAATGTTACTTAATCTTTTTAAGTCTTCCACTCTAAAATGTTAATAACTATTATTTAAAGTAAATAAATACTATAATTAAGTAAATAATGCAGAGGTCCTAGAAATTTCTTTCTTTCTTTCTTTCTTTTTTTTAAAGGCTGGTCAAGTGAAGCAGGGTTCTTCCTAGAAATTTCTGAATAAAATTTAATCAAAGCTGAAAAACACACTAATGATAATCAGCAATGCAAATTATTTGCTGATAAAAATCTTTGAAGACATTTATTTTATGAACATTTAGGTCATTTTATTAAATTTATATTATTGCTTTATATTTCCATTTAATCGACTAACCTATATTATTCAGTAATTTTGATTATAGGACTTAGATAATAGTTCCCAAAGTACATTTTAATATAACTCACAACTTTTATAAGTGCAATTTAGACAAATGCAAAATGACACTTGTGGATTGTAATAATAAAATAAAACATGATACATCTAACACATTGCAAAATAAAGTTCAGCATAATTTAAGATAGAATTTCTGATGTTGATAATTTGGAAAATAAACTGTAATTTGCATAAAAAGACCAAATAATTTGTGTGTGAATAACTAACAAAATATCTGATCACAAAAGCAAAATCATATGAAATAACTGCTAAATAATATCCTCATATCATAAGTCTAACAGATGTATGTTATATTATAACTGCAAATTTTTCAGATTCTCCAGTGGCTAAACATATATTTGGAGCTCATGATATATTTATATTTTCTAGGTTAACGGATAATTAGTATTTTCTCACTATATTGTAAATTGGAAGAAAACTAAGCAATAAAACATCTTGAGACGACTTTTAAAATTGTGCTTGATTCTAGTGCTCCGCCTTCTACCCAGTCTGTTAAGAGGAAGAGGAGGAGGGGGAGGAGGAGGAAAAATGAAAGCCACTATGACAGGAAGAGCCAATATCTTTATCCCTCCCCTTCCTCTTTTCTAGATTTTTGGTTTTTCTTAGTTACCAAAAAAAAGAATGTGAATTGAATGAAGTAGCCTATGTTGTCACTGTAGCATAGGAAGCAACTGTAGCCTTCTCAGAGCCCATTCTTCTTAGATCATAGGGGAAGGGTGAATTGTAAATATTTGATAATTTATATTGATACTTTTCTCCATAACACTGGGGATTTCAGCAGACAATTCAGAGAATTTTCTTTGCTCTATTCAGAATACCTACGTTATTGAAAGCATTTCTTCATTAGCAATTATGAATGTTTGAAGCATTAGTTTGTTCTCTGGCTGTAAACACCTGTAGGTTTTATTCTTATGATTCATGTTGATCATCATGCAACCCATATGTCAGAGAATTAAGTTTTTCCCAAAATAAAATTTAAAACTCTTGGACTATCAGCTCCACTAATGAAATATGATGTGGGTCTATCAAACACCTCGTACACATCACCTTGAGCCATTAGATACAGGTGTTACAGCAGCCACCACTGCTGCAGCCCTGTGTGGGTTGATAGGTTTTGCTGACAATAGCTATCTTAGTTTATTCAGACTGCTATAAAAAAATACCATAGACTAGGTGGCTCATAAAAGAAATTTGCTACTAACAGTTTTGGAAGCTGGGAAGTTCAAGCTCAAGGCACTATCAGATTCAACGTCTTGTGAGGACCTGATTTTTCACAGATGGCTGTCTTCTTACTCTAGCCTCATATGGATGAGAGCTAAGGATCTCTCTCATACTCCTTTTAAAAAGGCACTAATATCATTCATGAGGGCTCAGCTCTCATGATATAATTACTTCTCAAAGGTCCCACCTCTTAATACCATCATCTTGGGGAGTAAGGATTTCAATATATGAATTTTGGAAGGGGTAGGGAAGACAAAATTGTTCAGTCCATAGTAAGAGCCCCTTGTTTCATGTCTATAATCTCAATTTATAGCAGTACCCTGGGGCTTCCCTGTTGCCTCTGATGTATTAGATGTCACAGAACCACTTGATGTCCAATTATAAACAACCTAGAATATTTTCTTATGCTTCCTAATACACACATAATACATAATTGTGTCTTAGGCTGTGTTTATTGGGCAACTCAGGCTGAGACTGATGGATTATATCACTCTTAAGATCACAGAGTTTGAAATCAAATAGACCTGAAACAATTATATTTTCTAGCTGTGGCAACTTTTGAGAATGTTACTCAAATACTCTGAACTTCATTTTCTTTACTTAATAGGTAAAATGAAAACAACAGTACTCATTTCACAGAACTTTGGCCAGAATGAAGAGGAAAAGATGGGTAAAATTTTAGTAGACTGCCTGACACATAGTAAGGGCACATAAATATAATCTAGCTGTTTAATGACCATTAACAATTACTCTTTTGCCTTTTTCTGAATAATACACAAATTTATATTTGAAAATAAACACTCATAAGCCAAATGAATTTAGGACTTTGTTTTTAAATTTATACACATACAATAAAATGAACTGTGCTAAGGAAAAATTTGAAGTGCAGAATGGAAAACTGCATAGCCACATGTAGACAGGATCCGCACCTTTCACCTCTCACAAAAATCAACTCACAGTAGAAAACAGACTTAAACCTAAGGCATGAAACTATAAGAATTCTAGAAGAAAATGTTGGAAAAACTCTTACAGACATTGGCTTAGGCAAAGAATTTATGAAGAAGACCCCAAAGGCAATCCCAGCAACAACAAAAATAAATAAATGGGACCTGATCAAATTAAAAAGCTTCTGCACATCCAAGGAAATTGTCACAAGAGCAAACAGACAACCTACAGAATGGGAGAAAATATTAGCATGTTACACATCCGATAGCGGGCTGATAACTAGAATCTATAGAGAACTCAGGAAAACCAGCAAGAAAAAATCACACAACCCTATCAAAAAGTGGGCAAAGGACATGAACAGAAACTTTTCAAATGAAGACAGCCTAATGGCCAACAAACATATGAAAAAACATTCAACATCTCTAATCATCAGGGAAATGCAAATCAAAACCACAATGAGATATCACTTATCCCCAGTGACAATGGCCTTTATCAAAAAGTCCCAAAACAATAAATGTCGGCGTGGATGCGGAGAGATGGGGACACTCATACACTGCTGGTGAGACTGCAAACTAGTACAACCTCTACGGAAAGCAATATGGAGATACCTTAAAGAGATACAAGTGGAACTACCATTTGAACCAGCAATCCCATTCCTGGGCATCTACCCAAAAGAACAAAAGACATTCTACGAAAAAGACACCTGCACTCGAATGTTTACAGCAGCACAATTCATAATTGCAAAGATGTGGAAACACCCCAAGTGCCCATCAATCCATGAGTGGATTAATAAAATGTGGTGTATGTATACCATGGAGTGCTATTCAGCCACAAAAAACAGTGGGGATCTAGCACCTCTTGTATTCTGGATAGAGCTGGAGCCCATTCTATTAAATGAAGCATCCCAAGAATGGAAAAACAAGCACCACATGTACTCACCATCAACTTGGTATTAACTGATCAACACTTAAGTTCATATATAGTAATAACATTCATCGGGTGTCCGGCAGATGAGGCGGGGAGGAGGGTAAGGGTATATCCACACCTAATGGGTGCAGTGTGCACCATCTGGGGGATGGACACATTTGAAGCTCTGACTCGGGTGGGGCAAGGGCTATATACATAACCTAAACATTTGTACCCCCTTAATATGCTGAAATAAAAAAAAATTTAAAAAATGTTATGTGCACATTTACATATTTAAAGATAAGAAAGGACATAAGTTTTTTTTTGTTTTGTTTTGTTTTTTTAGAGACAGGGTTTCTCACTCTGTCACTCAGGTTGGAGTGCAGTGGCACAATCACAATCATCTCTCACTGCAGCTTCAAACTCCTGGGCAGAACTGATCCTCCTGCCTCAGCCTCCTGAGTAGCTGGGATTACAGGAATAAGCTACTGTGCCCAGTGAAATTATTTAAAAGAAAAAGAAAAATTTACAGAACACTTCTGTATCTTTAAACAATGTTTAGTATTGACCTTATAGTATTATCGTGAAGATTTAAAAAGAAAATTTGTGTGAAGTGCTTAGCATAGCATCTGTCATATTGTAAGTGCTCATTCATAGTTAATCATTATTACCATATGCAATGATTTAATAAAACTAGGAAAATTATATTAGTTTTTCTTTTCTTCTATTTCAGCATCACTTTGTTGTAAAGGACATTTAATGTATAAAATCATAAGACAGTAAATGAGGCAACATGAAACCTTTAATGTATAAAAACTATTATATCATTTTAAGTAATATTCAACATGAAAATGATAAAATTTATAAAGATTTCCATGTACTATCTACTTGTGGTGAAAAATTTTAGTTACCATTAACTGAGCAGTTCCTATGTGCCAAGCATTGTGCTATATTCTTTATTTACATTAATGCTGAAAATCTTAATAAACCCTTGAGAAACATATTATCCATTACCATTAAATAGCATGTAAGAGACTAAGGTACAGGAAGATGAACAATGTGTCTAAGATCAAATGGTAAGTATTTTTTGTCAGAATGCAACCAAAGCTCTCTGGTTTTAAGGCATATGTATTTAACCACTATGAACAAATGTTATAAAAACAAAAAAAGGAAAAAGAAGAAAGGCAGGAAGGAAGAAGAGAAGGAGGAAAGGGGGTAAGGAATAAAGGAGAGAAGAGAAAGTAAGTGTTCGGGCAGGTTGGATTTAACTTCTGTATATAAAATCAGTCTTTTTCATCTGAAAGAGATAATCTTTAGACAAGAAGCCTATTGACCTCTATGCAGATTTACATTCATTGGGCAGTATATATCAACCCCTATCGACTAATTTGCCTTCATTCAAAATTGGCAATTTGGACTTAATCATAGGAAAACCTCATAGAGAATCTGGGAGGTAATTGAGAGTAATTTTGACTTAAACTAGCACTAAAAATGAAATCTAAAGTGTCTGAATGAATGATTATATGTTAATTACATGCATGCATTTTGCCATAATTCAGATAGTCTTAGTAAGAAGGCCTATTGATACAGTACATATAATACTTGGCCAAAAAGTTTTAATGTATGTAACCCAGGAGCTACTGCTGCAAAAGGTGTTAAACAACTTTTTATTTTGATGATATGAAATATTTTCTCCTATATAAGCAGAAAATGATTTTTCTCAAACATTAAAAATAAATGTTATCTATGCCTATTGTTCTTTATGTAAAAAGAACAAAAACTAAAGAGATGCAGAATCCTCAATTGAGAGATAAAGACTTGGAGGAAGACAGAGCCACAGAAAGCATTGTTCCAAAGCATACGGGTGAGAGAAGAAATACATATCCTAGAAACAAATGATAAATACCTAGATTCTATACTCTGGTACAAGCATACGAAAAGGCAGGGACTTGATACTTACATTTTTGAAACAAGGTCTGGATATCATGGAAGAATGCTGTGGGAGAAAAACCAGGCTTTCTTTAGTCACAATAATCAAAGGAAATTACACTGATACCTTAATAAAAAAAAAAAAAGAACTGGATATTGATGTAAGTCACTACATATCCTTTAGCTTTTGTTGTATTTAAGCATATAAAATAAACAGGACATATTGCATTTCATCAATTCTAAGAAACATATTTTTCCAGAATTTTAGCAATTCTAAAATTAAAGTAACTCATAATCTAAGGCACCCTACCATAACAATTAGCAGTGTTTATTCTCCCCACTTGACCTCCCATTTTCTAGTGATCATTACATATGGAGCCGCATCAAGAGGAGATGTAAAGAAGCAAGTGTAGATGCAGGAAGGGGTTATTCGAATAGTCCTAGTGAGAGATTATTATAATTTGGAGCAAATGATAATACATTTTTACATTCTAGTTATATTTGGAAAGTATTATTCAAAATACAGTCAATCCTCATTATTCTCAAATTCCACATTTACTAATTTTGTTTGCTCACTGAAATTGATAACCCCAAGAGCAATACTCATGGTGCTTTCACGGACATTCATGGAAAATTGCAAAGCCAGGAAAAATTTGAGTTGCCCAATATATACATTCCCAGTTGAGGTCAAATGAGTCAGTCCAATGCTCTGTTTTCATGTTTCAGTCGTCATGTTGTAAACAAGTCTTTTCACAGTCAATTTAATACCACGGTTTTTGCATTTTTATGCTTTTTGTTTGTGATTTTGCTATTTAAAATGGCCCCAGGCATGGTGCTGAAGTGTTGCCTAATGCTCCCAAGTGCAAGAAGGCTGTGATGTACCTTATGGAAAAAATACCTGTGTTAGATAAACTTTGTTCAAGCATGAGTTATAGTGCTGATGGCTGTGAGTTCAATGTTAATGAATCAACAATGTATTTTAAATAAGGTGCCTTTAAATAGAAACACACATAAAACAAGGTTATATACTGATAAGTTAACCAAAATGTTGTGACCAGAGGCTTGCAGAAACCTAACTCTGTATTCCCCTGAAAGCGATGGTTTAATTTTTGTTAACTCAGTGTTTTTGGCAACTTTCTAGAACTGCGGTTCCAGGCCCGCAGCCTGTTAAGGACCCACCAGGCTGCAGAGCTCCGCCGCCTGCCCCTTCTCCCGTCCATGGAAAAATTGTCTTCCATGAAACTGCTCCCTGGTGCCAAAAAGGTTGGGGACCACTGTTAGAACATATTACTCTAAAAAACAAGGGTCGATTATACCCTCCCTTATTGGAGGGTGTGAGAAAAAGAAAAGGTAAAGAATTACTCCAAGGTTTTTATACTAACGAAATGAAATGATGACATCATCCATGGCTATAGAGAACAATGTGGGTGAAGCTGGTTTCAGGATATGGAAGAGGAGTTTCATTTTGGTCATGTTGATTTAGAGATATCTGCCACATGAGCAACAGCATTTTGGGATGTAGTACTTGGCGAAAGTTATAAATCTCAGATTTATTATCATACAGAATTTATTGCAACCATTGAATCTGGATAAAATAACCAAAGAAATGAGTGAGTGTAGTTCAAAGAGAGTCAAAGACTAAGTTTTGGGGACGTATAACGTATGCTTTGTGACATTAAAGCAAAGAGAATAAATAATCAAAAAAGACTATGATGGAACAATCAGTGAGATAGAATGAAAACAGAGAGACTTTAACATCCTGGAAGTCAAGTTAAAAATACACACACACACACACACACACACACACACACACACACACACACATACACACATACACACACATATGTTTTTTTTTCCCAAGAACAAGGAAATAAGCCACTGCTATGAATAAAGTCAAGATAAATGATGACATATAATTACTTACAGGATTCAGCAACTTTAAGATCACTGCTGATCTAGTAAACCCTGATTGAAATGCATTCAAGAGAGGATGGAAGAAGAGGAATTAGGGACAACTCTTGAGAATTTTACCATGAAAAAGAAGAGGGAAATAAGATCATAGCTATAGAGTAAAAGGGGTCAGAGAAGAATCTTTTGTGTGTATTGTTTTTAAGACAGATGATACAAATATGTTTGCATTCTGATGGAAAACATTAAACAGTGTTACAGGGGAAAAAAGCCAACTATGAAGGAAATAGAAGTTTGCTGAAGCAATGTCTTTAGGTAAATGAGTAAGGATAGGATTTATTAATAGTACATATGTAGGGGGACTGAGTTTAGATAGAAACATCATAGTTATCAGTGATAATAGATGCAAAAGTAGGTGTGTGATCCCTAATGAAGTTTGTAGATATACATTTAAAATTAAATATAAAATTTAAATTTAAAATTGTTTGCTTTATGCATTCCTCTACCCATATTCAATGGCATACATACAGATTTGGAGTAGACATTGTTGGATCTAACCAGGGTTGTGATTTTGCCAACATACAGTAATGATCTTAAAGAAGAGAGTGGAGGGATATGCAAAGGAGTACTTATGACGTGACCAAGCATCATAGCCTGATGTACCTCGAATATAGACTCTAAACTTTATTAAGTGTTGAGAGTGTGGACTCAAAGCAGGAGGAGATATAGGATGAAGCAGAAAATGAGTTAGGAAAGAAGGGGAAAGAAATTTAAGGAAGTGCATTCTAAGTTGTCTACAACTCTCCGAGAATGCACAGCCAGTAGAGGGATCACTACCACGCAGAACACTCTTCCCATTAACCGAGCAGAATTTAACTCCTTTCTCTTGATTCTTAGTGGTTAATTTTTTCCCACAAAGTGAGCACAAAGTCCCTGCATTTCTGAGTTGTGTTACCTGGCCCTTCTAGTGGCCATTGGGAAAACCTGGTCCCCCAAAGCACAGAGCTTCAGCTGAGCCTGGAAGTGCAAGGAGGAATCCTGCCATTTCTACGTGGGTTTGGCTGGGATGCGCGAGGCCCTGATCTGTTTAGTTTTCTGATGTTTTGTGCAACACAGTCCATGGTACTTTAACAGCAGAAGTCAAGACTGAAGTAACTAATTGCGTATCCTTTAGCTTTTGTTTTACTTAAGTATGCAAAATAAGAAGAAGATACTATATTTCATCAATTCAAATGATTGGGAATGGGAACATGTGACTATATGGCTACAGATGGATAACTTGAAATTGCCAAGCAAAATCCCAACCTTGGATCAGATACATATTAATTTAAATAAGGTGAAGTATTCTTAATAAGTTAAGAAATCTGTGGAGCAGAAATGAATTCAGAATTAGCCTCGGTTTAGATATAATTTGTAATTGTTCAATGAAATACCCTGGCCCTGCTTTTATCTTGTCTTAAGACTATAGATGTTCTTGGCTCTCCTGTGCATATAAAATATAAAACAAACAAACACAAAACAATGAAACGAAAACCCCAAAAAACGAAATCTACAAAAGAAAGATTAAAAATGGAAAGTAAGAACTATTTAAAAAAAGTAACATTTAAAGGAATGCAATTTAAAACGGATACCATTTTTGCTTTGTCAAAAAATTCGCAAGCACAAAAATTACAATCCGTTTTAATTTTTATAAAGTCTGTTACCAAATTATGCAAGAGAAATTTTATAATATATATTAAAAAACTTAAGTGGTTCACAAGGGAAAATTGGTAACATATGCAACATATTCTGCAAAAGATTATTTCTTGCATTTTTCATTTAAAAAAATAAAATTGCAAAAGGCCGGATGTCCTCAATAATCTCATATTAAGTTGTAAAAAAAAAAAAAAAACAGGAAAAAATAAAGAAAATACTGAAAGCACATTTAAATGATGTTGTGAAGATAATTCAAATGTGATACTTGAGTAAGCAGTTGAAAATCAAATACAATTGAGGGGGAAATATTTCAAAATTCTCTCAGATTTTTGAGAGACAAAATATAGAGGCAAAAGTGACAAGAGGACAGATGACTAGGGACTTAAAATATATATATATATATATATATATATTTACTGAGAAAATCCATGAAAAGAAACGAAAGTGGACATAAGGAAAGACTTAGCCAGATGCATAGTCAAAATGCATGAGATTTTCTATTTTTCTGTTTGGTTAGGCATGGTACAAAGGCCCTGCAGCAGGCATCTTTAGCGATAGCATGAAATCACTGATGAGACCTGCTACTAAAATATACTTAACGTTTAAGGAAAGTGCATACTTTGTTGCCAACATGTGCTCAGGCATGATTTTCTTTTGTTCTGAATGCTTTGAGATTTAATAAATATACTTTCTGTAGAAAGAAGAGATGACTAGATAGTTCACTGTTATTCAGTTCAATTTGAAATAACTGATTTTTTTATGATTTCAAATAAACAATGATGATGTTTACTTTTAATAGAGAACATTTTGAACATTACAGCTTTTCTTCGAAGTGACAGATTCCTATATCAAACAAATAACAAAAAAGTCTAATATAGAAAAGATTTCCTCGAGAGGAAACTAAAAGGCAGTGCTAGATTAGGTCAATACAATACACCATTTTTAAAGAATTGGGAATAAACAATTCTCTTATCAGTGAATAATATGATGATTTTAACCTTAAAATAAATAGTTTATGCCCATGGCATTAAATGTGCAAGCATTAATGCCAAAAACAAGGTAGAAATTCCCCATTAATATTAATCTTCTTTTTATTATAATTTTCAGTAGACCAAATGGAGGAAATATTTGTCTGATTATCATATGCTACTTAATCATTATAGGTATTCAAAATTAAAAAGCAATAAAACATATTGATTGTATCCCAGTATTAATTTGCTAGACATTTTTGTGTTCTTCAGATTGATTAATATATTAGTCAAATAGCTAATGAAGATTTTTCATGTATTTGAAAGAACATATAGTTATATAATTTGGCAAACTCTGAGATTTGCATATTAATGTAGAAATTAAATTAGACTTCTATTTGTTGGTGATTTTGAAAGGTTCCATATTAAATTGGCTATGATGGGATTATAATTATTTATGTTGCAAAATATATTCTAAAGCTTAAGATAGCAAGTACACTGCTCTCCCAAACTTCAAGCTGTGATGTGTGTTTGCTTGTGCAAGAATGGAACTTCTTTTTCCCTGCTTTCTTTAAGACATTGTTTAAGGCATTGGCATTGACTAGTAAATATTGGCTGTTGGAGGTTCTTCCAATTTTATGGATTCTTTTGGATTTTGGGTGACCTTCAGAAAGGATAGAAAGGAGTGACACCATTAATATTGTAGAGTGAGTTTTCCACTACCTTGGGATAAAGGAAGATTATAGTATTGGATTTACCCTAAGAAAGTGAGAGAATTAATAGTTATTCTAAATTTGAGTTTTGGGGTTGTTATACCTGCCTGTTACATAGTTGCGGTGTTGTTCATATTGAGTTACCTCCTACACGTTTTGTCAAGTGAAATGTTTCCAATTTACTGTCTGTGTTTCCATGTCACTATATGATTATTTTGTTTTTAAATCCTGCTATCGTGGATAAGGGAAGGCTTTTTACTTTCTCTGTCCATATAAAAATCCCTGCTCCACCCCATCTCCACCTTGCAACAATATGCTATTTTCTTTTTTATTTCAGCATATTACAGGGGTACAAATATTTTAGCATATATTGCCTTTGCCCCACCTGAGTCAGAGCTTCAAGCCTGTCTATCCCCCAGATGGTACGCACCGCACCCATTAGTTGTGTCCATCCCCTCTTCCTCCCTCCCATTTTCCCAACACCTGATGAATGTTCTTACTATATGTGCACATAAGTGTTGATCAGTTAATACCAATTTGATGGTGAGTACATGCTGTGCTTGTTTTTCCATTCTTGGGATACTTCACTTAGTAGAATGGGCTCCAGCTCTATCCAGGATAATACAAGAGGTACTAGATCACCATTGTTTTTTGTGGCTGAGTAGAACTCCATGGTATACATATACCACATTTTATTAATCCACTCCTGTATTGATGGGCACTTGGGTTGTTTCTACATCTTTGCAATTATGAATTGTGATGCTATAAACATTCTAGTGCAGTTGTCTTTTTTATAGAACATCTTTTGTTAAACATTAGGAATTTTACATTGTTTTCTAAGATATTGAATATTGTGCTAGGTTTGCAAAAACTGTATTAGAATCTCACACAACAGCTGAACAGCACCAAAGCATAAACATCTTTTAGCTGGGCATCGTGATGCATGCCTGTAGTCCCAGCAACTCAGGAGGCTGAGGCGGGAAGATTATTGGAGCTCAGGAGTTTGAGGCTGCTGTACTCTATGATGGGATCACTGTACCACAGCCTGGGTGACAGAGTGAGACTCTGTCTCTAAAAAAAAAAAAAAAAAATCTTTCATTGTCTAACATAAATAGAGATGTGTAAGTTATAAAGATGGGGAGTATTTAACATGAGTATCATGTTAAACTCAATTTCATACTTTTGATTTTTCTTTTCCTTCTCTTGGGGCATTACCTCATTCACTCTAACTAGATAGAAGGAATAAGACGTAATAAATTGACATGGGAGAGTCGTATAGTAGTGACAACCCAGCTTTTTAGCTAATTTCGAAATAATTACATTTGCAGCTGAAAAGAAAAGAATTATTAGTAGAACAAAGTAAAATTCAATAATAACATTTCATTTGCTGCATCAACACTTTTAGAAAACAACTTATTGTGGCGTATAGACACTGCCAATGACTAAGTAAATAAGTAAATACAATTATAATGCTAAAAGCACAAAATCAGTGGTCTATTTTAGAATTCTTAGATATAATTAATTAGGTTTTGTTAACTTTTAAAGTGAGGAATAGGAAAAAAGTGCATTTAGAAAAGATTCATGGAGATTTGGATTTCTAAGGATAGTGAAGCAATGAGAGACTGAAATTTCCAGATACAGTTTTCTATTAAACAACCTATTTCAATCCTCAGCAAGACTTTTTGACTACACATCAGATTGCATTTTATTGTGTTAGACTTGAGCTTGAAAATAGCCTATCATTTATAAGGGTGAATCGTTGAAGAATATCCTGATTATTCCCTGAGGGAGCAATTATAATTGTTTTAGGAGGATAAGTGAGAATAGAAAAAGTATCCATGTCACAGGTCACATTACATTCAGCATTGCCCATACGGGTGTCGGAAGATAACTATGGGGAAATTGTAGGTACAATTTCTGCTGTATTTGCAGAGTGACTGATTTAAGACATTGGTTTTGAATAGAAATGTTGAATTTTGGTAGAAATGCCCAAGGGGAAGCCCATTTTCTTGGTGAGCCCTTCCCTCTGTCTGCAGCTGGAGCACAGTACTCTACAAGTTCAAACACTTTCCCAGTTACCACTGAGTGGCAACTTTCCCTTTTTAACCTCTTTAACCAAGCAACCTGAAGTCATCTCTAAAACATGAATATAAAGTTCCTCTTAATTCTTAAGACATTTGTCTTCCCATCAAGCAAGCAAGGCTTCTTTGAATTCCTGTCAGCAAATATACAAGTAGAGTCGCTTCAAGAACTGTTCTGATCATGACTTCCTGCCAAACTAATCAGAACAGCAGTGCTAAGTGTCATGTCATTCTGAAACGTGCCACTGTGAGTGCAGCTCCATGTTGGAAGTTGTGCCACTGTATTTGAAATGGAAAAGGAAAACAATTTTCACAAGTTATTCCCGTCTTTTTCATATACATACTTATAATGCGTGGTTATTGTTTCTGCTTCCCCAGCATCCAATCCACTCTTTTTTTGGGGGGGGTGGGGGGAGGATTCCCAAATTTCGTTTAGGTAAAAACAAAAAAAACAAAAAACAACAATGAAAAAACTAAATCAAAAACCTTTCTCACTCTAATCCCATATGATTAAGTTAACACTGGATCTAACAGTAGGAATGGAACTCAGAGCAAAACAATGTAATTTTGAACCCCTGGCTAGACCCACTGATTTTAGGATAAGCTTGTGGTCCCCAACCCTCTGGATGCAGACTGGTACCTGTCCTTGGCCTGTCAGGAACCTGGCCACACAGCAGGAGGTGAGCAGCAGGCAAGTGAGGGGAAATTCATCTGTATTTACAGCTGCTCCCCAGGCTCGCATCACTGCATGAGCTCCGCCTCTTTTCAGATTACCAGCGGCATTAGATTCTCATAGGAGCGTGAATCCTACTGTAAACTGGGCATGCGAGGGATCTAGGTTGTGCACTCCTTATGAGAATCTGCCTGATGATCTGGGGTGGAACTGAGGTGGTGATGTTAGTGCTGGGGAGCAGCTGCAAATATTGATTATCATTAGCAGAGAGGTTTGACTGCACAATAAATGCAATGCGCTTGAATCATCCAGAAACCATCCCCACAACCCCCAACCACCCCCACTCCTATCTGGAAAAACTGTCTTCCATGAAACCAGTACCTGGTGCCAAAAAGGTTGGGGACCACTGGGATAAGCCTATGGTTTAATTAATATTAACAATTGGATGTGTATGGCCACCAATTGAAGGCATACTGTGTTTTATTTTCTCCCTAATTTAAAGCTGGGATGATGTAGGCATATTGTGACTAGTAACCACTATCTCAATCTGAGGGTAAGGCAACCTTAGAGTAGAAAGTAGATACTAGAGAAAAAGTAATAGAGAAAGACTGAGATCTGATGATATTAATTAAGACGCTGGTTTCAAATTTTACCTGAAACTAATTCTATGTGTTTTTCAGTAATATGAACAAATAAGGTCCTTGTTAAGCCAGTTTTAGTTGAGTTTTCATATCCCTTGCTGTGGAAACCACCATAAATGATACAGCAGCTTATATCAGGGAGGCAATAGAAGAGAAAAATATGAGCCTCAAGTAGGGAATGTGGAGGTAGTGTAGAGTTAATGGATATATTCACAGAAGGATTTTTTTTGAGTCCCAACTCAATCATGAATCTGCCCTTTCCGCTAGAAGCCATTATGTTATAGCTTTTAACACCCACTACACAAATTTTATCACAGGATATCTCGGACAGCATTTTAAGAGATTCTCTCATTGGCATAAAATGCAATTGTAATCATCATTTTGTAGAATAAGTACAACTTAGCAAAACTCAAATTCAAGCATTTCGTGAAGCCAGGCTGCAGTTATAGATACAAACAAACAATTAATGAAGACTCAGGACATAGAGTTTGAACTTTGAGAAATTGCAAACGGAGATGTTGGGAACTCTCTGTTCTTTGTGATTAAGGATTTGAAACTGCAAGCTCTTCTAACTGTGCATGAAAAAATCTCAGCAAAATTAGAAGAATCAAATGTTTGCCACTGCCTCGGAGATGAAAGAAAAATGTTTAATACTCTGAGTCATATAAAAATAAAGTGTCCTTACATGTATTTTTCTAATAAGTAAGTCTTATAAGACACTCAAAATTGGAAATTGTTGTTTTGACCTGTAACTAACCTTTAAAACCACACATAGATCATCTTAATTAATAAAATGTTGCCACAGTAATAATATTTAATTTGGCATCTCTGATTTCTCAATGGTGTATATCTTTGTAATTCTTCTTTGATTGATCAGATGGGATAGAAACATCTATCTTCTCCATTCATGAAGGAAACAAAAACATTCTGCCAAATTTTAATTTAAATGTAGAATCTGGAAGTCTTGTCTCATTTAAATTAATCTAGGCAAAATGCATAAACTGTCATGCTAGCAGTTAGGAGTTTTCAGGTCAAGAAAGGCCTAGATTTTATTTTATCTCTGCCTCTATATCACTTTGGGTAAATGAATTAACCTCTTTGCGTGTTAGTAATAATTAAGCCATTGATGAAATACAATTGGTTTTATAACTCATTTCAATGAATCAGCTTTTAGTTTCATTGAATTTGTCTGTTTGCTTTGGTTTCCATCTCATTGAATTTTGCTCAATTCTTTATGATTTTTTTCTGCTTGCTTTGGATTTAATTTGCTCTCTTTTAAAAGGTGGGATTTTAGATTACTGACTTAAGAATGTATTTTTGTGTAAAAGAAGAGTTTAATGCTAAAATTATACTCAGCACTATTTTAACTGGATTCTGCAAATTTTGATATGGTCCATTTTTATTTTAATGAGTCCAAATTTGTATTTCAAAATCCCTTCAGACTTTCTCTTCAATCCATGCATTATTAATAAGTATATTGGCTAATTTCCAAATCTTTGGGGAATTTTAAAAATATTATTAATTTTTAGATTAGTTCTGTATCATCAGAAAATTAATTTGTATCATTTCTATTGCTTTTGTTTGTATAGTTTCTTATATGACCAAGAATAGACTGTCCTGGTGAATGTTCCATATACTCTTAAAAAGAATGCGTACTCTGCTGACATTAAGTGGTCTATAAATATCAATTATTTCCTTCAATGTGTTTGATTCTTTTAAATCCTTACTGATTGGCTAATAGTTCTGTCAATTACAGAGTGTTATAGTCTCCAGCTCTACTTGTGGATTTTTTCTATTTCTCCTTTCACTTCTATCAGTCTTCGGTTTATCTAATTTAGAGCTCTGTTGTTAGGTACGTGTACATTTAAAATTGTCATATATTCTTGAAGAATTGACACTTTCATCATAATGTAATGTTCCTTTTCATCTCTGGTAACATTTTTTGCTCTGAATCTATTCTGTCAGATGTTAGCATAACTAATTAGCTTTCCTTTGATTAGTATATGCCCACTATAATGATTTGCATCTTTCCCTTTTAACGTCTCTAAGCCTAGATATTTACAGTGGGTTTCTTATGGATAGCATACAATTGTTTTATTTTTCTTTTCTTATTCAATCTATAAATATTTTTATTGATTACTTTTAACCATTTATATTTACTGTGATTATTAATTTAGTTAGTTTAAAATCTATTATATTCATAGCTCTTTTCTGTTTATTCCATATTTAACCTGTTTTTATTTTTCCCTTTCATTTATGCCTTCTCTGGATTAATTGAACATTTTATATGGTTACATTTTATCTTCATGATTGTTTTATTATTTACACTAGTTTTTAATTTTTTAGTGGTTGTTTCAGATTTAAAACACATTTCTACTTAATCAGTGTCTAACTTCAAATAATATCATTCTACTCTGTATGCAATGTATCTTGTAACCATATATTTTCAATTATACTCATCCATTCTCTATATTTTTATTGCCATACATTTTATTTTTACATATCCTATAAACACGATGCATTACTATTCTTTTTCTTTAGATATTCACTTATTATTTGTTTCGATTTCCTTTGTAATCTTCACATCATATTCCATAATATAATCTTAGATAGAAATTGTAATGAATTCTTTGTATCATCAGAGAAAAAGAAAAGTGTCATTCTGGGAAAAAAAAAAAAACCAACTTTCAATGTTAACAAACTGAAACTTTCACAGTAAATGGGGAATAATAAGCCATGAATATTATAAACCCAACAATCAGTTTTTGTATTTAGTCATTGCTATTTGTCAGTTTTTCTAAGCCAATCATTTTACATCAGGTTACTAGAAATGGGAAATGACATGAAAATGTACTGGAGTGTGTTTTTAGCAATAATACCTATAAGGGAATAAAAGGAAAACAGGACTAGGCAGAAGAAGAAAGTGACCTATGGCATAGTTGTAACAGAGTCTTCAGCCGATCTCACCTAGAGCTCTAAAATTGGGATGGACTTTCAGAAATGTCCCAAATTGAGGAAAAGCATTGAGGCATTGTAATCCTGAATTGACTGCATTTGGTGCAGGTTTCTTCCCATTGAGGGTATGTAAGAGTATATGAGGCAGCTTCCTTAGACTCAGAAATTCCTAGGAAGGGACACTCTGTGAGATATTAGCAGCTATCACTCCCAGCACCTGGGGTAACAAGTGTTTTCACTCTGAAAGGGGATTAAAGCAGCAAACTGTAAATCCACTACCGTTCATCCCCTTGTCCCTTAGATTCATCTGTTTCCTATAAAAAATTAACCCCATCTGGAAATAGATCTTCCAAGTCTTTTTGCCTGGAGGAAAAATAATGATATTTAGGCTAATACAAGCCTCCCTACCCTGGCTGGTCTCAGGGCCACAGATTATACTCATAGCATTCTTCCTCTGCTACTCTTTCTAGATTCCCCTCAACTTCAATTCTCACTTCCACGGGTCAAGAGAGAGAACTTTTTTCTGCAAAGTCCCTAGACCATGATGCCATTCTCCAGTTAAGGCTGCTATAGTTACATACTTATTGTCAAAATCGGGCAGAGATCTGGTGGTTCCTCAAAAAGCTAAACGTAGAATTACCATATAACACATTCATGGGTTATATACCCCAAAGAATTGGAAGGAGAAACTCAAACAGATACTTGTATGCCTGTGTTAATTTCAGCATTATTCACAATAGCCCAAAGATAGACATGTTCCAAATCTCTTTCAACTAATTATTGGATAAATAAAATGTAGTCCAAACATACAATGAAATATTACTAAGTCAAAAAAGAGATAATGTTGTGATACATGCTACAACATTGATGAACCTTGACACCTTTATGCTAAGTGAAATAGACTAGACACAAAAGGACAAACATTGTATGACCCCAATTATATGAAGCATTTAAGCAAATTCATAAAGACAAAAAACAGATTAGATAGAGATGGGGTGAAAAGAGGGAACAATGGAGCTTTTCGCTTAATGGTTATAGAGTTTCTCTCTTGGGTGATTAAAAACGTTTTCAAAATAATTAGAGATGAAGGATGTAGGATATGTGACTGTAACTAATGCTGCTGAATTACCCACTTAAAAATAATTAAAATGGCAAATTTCATGTTTTTATAAATATATAAAATTTTATATAAATTATGGACATACATTTAATATATATATATAAATTCAATTGTGGTAAAATATGCATAATTTATATGTATACATGTATAAAAATATGCATAGTTTTACCACAATTTGAAAAATAATGTAATATATCAAAACCATTAAATTGTATAGTTTAAATGAGTGAATTGTATGGTGTGTGAATTATACCTCAATGATGTTGTTTGAACAATTGTCAGAGGATTTCCAAGATATGACCTAATAGATCACCTGGGTACTAAATATATTTTCCCTTTTATTCATCATTTAACAACAATCCTACCTCCTTCTGATGATGATCAAAATCAATTACCTCTGCCAGGATTGTGACTCTTTTCTTTCCTGCTGATTTTAGCTCAGGAGACTAATATGACGTGGCAGCCATAGCTTAAAGTTTACTGGGATTCTGGCTGTGGACTCTGGCAGAAATACACCCTTACGGGCAACCTAGACTTTCAGATCTGAAGAGACTAGAATTGTAAAATGGCAACCACACATTCTTCAAGTGAATGACCAGAAGTGATGCTACTTGGAATCATTCCTACTTCCATCTCTTGGTTCTGAAGCTTATTTATTCTACCTCATGAAGACAGACACCACAAAATGACACTGATTTAGTGTGTATACCATTCCTGGAGAATGGTGCCCCACCTGTACAGAGTGTCATCTCCAACCTGGCTTCTTAAACATGCCTTAATTTTTTCATTGCTGCATATATTTTGCTCTGGAGTTCATTGTTATAATTTAATGTTATACAGAATACCTCCCTGGTGGATCAAACACTCTGTACACACTGAAATACTAGCAAAAACTGAAGCTCTATGGGAAATAAGAAAAACCTTTCTAAGGAATAAGTGTTAATTTCAGTCATGTTAAATTATTGTCCCTTTCAGAATGTAAGTGAACCTCTATAGTCAATTTGGCATTAAGTGTCTGGTTAGTCTCCTCAAAGAATAATCTTTTTTTTAAAATATTTAATCACAATTTATTTATTTTTATTTCAGGGTATTATGAGGGTACAAACATTTTGGTTACATTTTATGACTTTGCCTCACCGAAGTGAGGATTAGAGATCTTATGTTGGGAATTTAGTACTGATTTCTATTGCCAGCAGAATGAATAATTAGCAGCAGCAGTAACTGGATCAGTTTTTGTGAGCAGAATCTCAAGCTATTAATGCACCCATTGTGCTAAGTCTGGAAGGGCTGGTGAAGGAGGAGCCGAGAATTAACTGGCTGAAACATTCTCTTTGATTGTTCAGTGCTCCTCTATGATGGACATCTCTAGGAGATTTGAGATGGTTAACTTTATGTGTAAAATTGGCTGAACCACAGTGCCCAGATAGGTGGTCAAATATTATTCCGAATGTTTCTGTGAGAGTGGTTTTGGATGAGACAGCATTAGAATCAGAATTTGTGTAAAGCAGATTGCACTGCATAATGTGGGGTGGGCCTTATCCAACCAGTTGAAGGTCTGAAGAGTACAGAAGATTCACCTTTTCTGTCCAATAAGGAATTCTGCAGCAGATGGTCTTCCGACTTTTCCGTTTCTAGCCTGCCACCCACCCTACAGATCTTGGATATGCCAGTCTCAATAATTATGTGAGCCAATTCCTCAAAATATTTATGTAATAAATCTCTCCCCCCGCCCCACGCACACACAACCCCCATTGGTTCTTTTTCTCTGGACAATCCTGACTAACAAATCATTATAATGTAACATGTCTTTACTCTTTGTGCCTAAGCTCCTCATTTATCCATATACCTTTCCCCTAGATTTCCCTGTACTGATTATTTTTACTTCCAGGCCCCTAATAAACAAGACAAGTCATGCTCCACTGCCAATGAGTTCATATATATTCTCATCTAGGGAAATGTTTCTTACCACACAATGTGAATGACCAGGTGTACTACCTGAAGCTCTGCCCATGTTAGAATTTTCCCTCACCGCTGTCATTCATTCAAGGCCACACCACCAGAACGAAAGAGATCTATTAAAATGACGCTTGCTTCCATATGGTGGGAGGTGTGAGATACTATAATTTTTGTTTGTTTGTTTGTTTCAGGGACATACCAGAACAGCCCAGACCGTTGGAACCCTAAACACTTCATTGATGAGGATGGTCCCTGAAACATCATAGAATATATTTCTTATACTCTGGAGTGCATAATCCTTACCAAGGCCCACATTATACTACAGAATTAGTCCATTTTCAGTTTGCAGTAAATATGTGATATTTTCCTGCCCTTCACCTTCAATATTAGCTGTTCAGAGTGGACCAGGGAACCACAGAAGGAAGCTGACAGACAGGGGCCAGTGAAACAGTGGCAGATAAACAGGAAGCCTGATCCACTTTTTGAAAATCACTTTTACTCCTAACTTTGATGCTGCCCAATTCCAACAACATTCCTTCAATCTTGGAATAGATATCTGCTGGATTTATAAAACCACATGATTTGGAGGGTCTCACAGAAGCCAGGTTATAAAGGCCAGTATGGTTGCATGATCATGTGGTATCCCATGGTCTGCACTTCTCTCATGGCTGAGTATCATATGAGGATATTTTTTTAATGGTCTATCATTCTCTGCTGTATGTGGGTATTTTTCTACCACAAATATCTCTAATTCCTTAGACTCTGCTGTTTGGATGATTCAAGCAATAGGACCACTTGCACTGAAGCCCCAATCTGCTGTAAAGCCATTCCTTATATGGGCCCCACTCAAAGGTAGCACCAATGGGTTCATACCACCTCCTCATTATAGTAAATATGGAACACAATACTACAGTCTACTAAATATCCACCTGAGTTTCCTACATATAAAGATACACAACTGAAAAAAAAAACACATATACTTGGGCTCATTAGGAGTTTAATTCAATCATTCAGAACAAATTCTTGGAAGCTTTATAATGTCACCACTGAATAAGAAGGGGGAAAAAAGCCATTCTTGGTATATTTATGTATAGAAAACTGATTGTCTAACAGAAAGCCCCAAGAATGAAAAAACAAGTAAGTACAATCCCCTAAACTAGAGACATTGAGCCACTTTACTGCTCCAAGTTTATTAACTTTGAGTAAAGGTCATTTCTGTCTAGCCAGAGTTCCAGCTCTTCCCACTTCCTTGAATTCCTTTTTTCACTTTTATTTCTTACTTTTATGTCCCCTTGGAATATGAACTAGACAGCTGCTTCTCCCTGGTGTCCCTGGCACTGCACTCGAAGGTCAGAACTCTGGCTTGCTCCTTGCCCCTGTACCAGCCTTCTACAGTCTTGACAGCTAAATATTCTATAGATCAGCAGTCCCCAACTATTTTGGCACCAGACACTGGTTTCATGGAAAGACAACTTTTCCATGGACCAGAGGGCAGGAAGGATGGATTGGGGATGATTCAGGTGCATTATATTTATTGTGCACTTTATTTCTATTGTTATTACGTTGTGATATATAATGAAATAATTATACAACTGACCATAATGCAGAACCAGTGGGAGCCCGGAACTTGTTTTCCTGCAACTAGATGGTCCCCTCTGGGGTCGATGGGAGACAATGACTTAATCTAACAGGAGGCAGAGCTCAGGCAGTGATGCAAGCCATGGGGAGAGGCTGTTAATACAGATGAAGCTTCACTTGCTCACCTGCCCCTCACTTCCTCCGGTGCAGCCTGGTTCCTAACAGGTTACGGACTGGTAACAGTCTTTGGCCCAGGGGTTGGGGACTGCAGCCATAGATGATCCTGTTGGAATCCCCTTTGGGAGCCCTTATTCACTGCTAGGTGGTTTTCTGGGCTTGTCATTATGAATATTGTTCATGTGCATTTCTAGGGATAAGCACACCGCCTTATTTCATATGACACTGAACTATTTCAGGCACAACAGTATCTCTTCCAGCGATGGATATAACAATTGACCTAAATCTACATTCTTTATAATTTCCTTTTCCATTCTTTCCAAACATTGACCAAAGTTGATGCTAAATGGATCCTTAATTTTTCAGACACCACTGATATAAAGTTTATAACTGAATACTTTAAATGGAAATAGGGTGACTGACCTGGTGAGTCTACTTTCAGAACAGAGGTGTTAAATCTTATATTAAATTTTTCAAATTCTAGCCAGAGTATATTTTTTTCCCTGCTCCTCTACAGCTGGCCTTGGCCGATGCTCTGAACTTCCAGAATTCACGGGATTACCTGACCACAATGGTCAAACGATATTTATATGCCTTTTTTTCTTATATGAAACTGTTTTACATCACCTTGTGCACCTGAGTCTTTCTCCACAGACCATTAAATTATAAGCCAGCCATATTATTAAGTGCAATATGTTTTAATCAGGGTTCTCCAGAAAAAACAGAACCAATAGGATGCATCTCTATCTATATCTATCTAAAGGGATTTATTATAGGAGATTGATTTATGAGATTATGGAAGCTGACAAGTTTAAAGATTATGCAAGGTGAGTCTGCAAGCTGGAGAGGTAATGATAGTGTTCCAGCCCAAGTGTAAAGGAGTGAGAATGAGGACAGTCTGAAGGCCTGCAGTCTCAAGATCCAAGGAGAGTCAGTGTTTCAGTTTGAGTCAGAGGGAAGAAAATGCCAATGTTCCAGTTTGAAGGTAGCCAGGCAGGAAGAATTCTCTCTTACCTGGAGGAGGGTCAGCCTTTTTGTTCTATTTAGGCCTTGAATTTATTGCATGAGGCCCACCCACATTAAGAAGGACAAACTGCTTTACTCAGCCTACCAATTTAAATGTTAATCTAATCCAAAAACATCTAATCCATCTAATCCAAAAACATCCCCACAAAAACACCCAGAATAATATTTGATCAAATATCTGGGTATCTCATGGTCCAGTAAAGATGTCACATAAAATTATTTTATCACATAGTGATTTAGAAATCTGTATACACACATGCACACACACACAGGTACTAGATACAATAGTGATGTGTACTCTTAAAAGAAGAAATGTGCATAGAATTCTTAAAATTTTCATTCTATTAAATAGTTGACCCTACTGTCTTTTCTACTGCAAGCTTCCCAGGACCTATAAGTTTTAAAATGTAAGCTTATAGCCGGCAATGGTTTTTTTTACACATAGCAAAGAATACATGTTTTTAGGGTAAATAAAATTATTTGATAGCTAGAAATATGAAAAGAAGTCAAGTTTTACTAAAAATAGAGGTTTCTTCACCAAATTTTGTTTAAAATCATTATTATTGTTTTTGCAAAGAAAATGTGGCATTTAAACATAGCAAGGAAAATCATCAGTAAATTCACACAATACTGTTACTTGATTCATTTTGACAATGTTCCTTTAAATTTCTAAATTATTTTAAGAAGCAACAATAAGTAATCTGCTCAAGACTACTGCAGTTTTTCAAAACACAAAATCATTTCAAGAAAAGTCTCCAATTATGTTCCATTAATGCAAATACATTACAAATGCCATGGATTTAAATGGGAATCAAATGTACATATCGCTAACACATGATGATGAAGAAAGAGGGCTGAAATTATTTTTTCTTGCTACTTAATACTGGATTACACAATGTTATAAAAAACTTGTATTTTATTTAAATTTTTATTTTTAGTTGACAAATGATTGCATATATTTTGTGGGTATATTGTAATATTTTGATACATGTATACATTGTGTAAAGATTATATCATGCTAACTCACATCACATATTTACCAATTTTGGGTGTAAAAACATTTAAAATCTATTATTTTAGCTATTTTGAAATATAAAATATATTAAGTATGGTCATCTTGTGCAATAGATCTTAAAAACTTATTTATCCCGTCTAATGTGAGCTTTGTATTCTTTGGTCAATTTCCCCCTATGCTCTCCCCCACACCCCAGATGGTAGCTTCTGGTAACCATCTTTTTAGTCTCTACCTCTCTAAGTTCAACTTTCTTATATTCCACATACAAGTGAAATCACGCAATGTTTATATACTGTGCCTAGCTCATTTCACTTAGGATAATATCTTCCAGGTTCATCTATGTTATTGTAAATGACAGAGTATTCTTCTTTTTTAAGACTGATAAGTATTCCATTGTGTATATATAACACATTTTCTTTATCCATTCATCTCTTGATGGACACTTCAGTTGATTGAGTATCTTGGCTATTTTGAACAGTGATGCAATGAACATGGGAATGTAAATATCTCTTTGACATACTGATTATGATTCTTTTGGATATATACTCACAAGTGGAATTGCTGGATCATATGATAATTCTAATTTTAGTTTTCTGAGGAACCTTCTTACTGTTCTCCATAGTGGCTATGCTAATTTACATTTTCCCGAATAGTGTACTAGCATTCCTCTTTCTCCACATCCTTGCCAACATTTATCTTTCATCTTTCTTGTTATGGCCATTCAAATAGATGTGAGGTGCTATATGTTTTTGATTTGCATTCCCCTGAAGATTAGTGATGTTGAGCATTTAAAAAATAAACCTGTTTATCATCTCTTTGTCTTTTGAGAATTGTCTGTTCAAGTTCTTTGCCCATTTTTAAATTTGTTTGTTTGTTTGCTGTTGAGTTGTTTGAGCTTCTTATTTATTTTGGCTATTAACCTCTATTAGATGTATAGTTTTCAAATATTTTCTCTTACTTTGTGGATTCTTTCTTCACTCTTGTTTCTTTTTTGGAACAGAAGCTTTTTAGTCTGATGCAATCCCATTTGTCTATTTTCATTTTTGTTGCCTGTGCTTTTGGGGTCATATCCAAAAATCATTGCCCAGATCAATGTTGTGAAGCTTTTTCCTTATGTTTTCTTCTAGTAGTTTTAAAGTTTCAGGGCTTACATTTAAGTCTTTTTTTTAATTTATTTCAGAATATTATGAGGGTGCAAACACTTTGGTTACAAAAATTGCCTTTGCACTGTCCAAGTCAGAGCTACAAGTGTGCCCGTCCCCTAGACAGCATGCACCACAACTGTCAGGCATGAATTTACCCATCCCCTCCTCGACCCCACCATCTGCCCAGCATGTGATGAATGTTACTTCCATGTGTGCATATAAGTGTTGATCAATTAGTACCAATTTAATGGTGAGTACATGTGGCATTTGTTTTTCCATTCTTCTGATACTTAGAAGAATGGGCTCCACCTTCATCCAGAATAATGCAAGAGATAGTTCACCTTTTTTTTTTAATATGCTGAGTAGTACTCCATGGTATATACATATATCACATTTTATTAATCTACTCATGTATTGATGGGCACTTGTGTTGTTTCCACATCTTTGAAATTGTGATTTGTGTTGCTGTAAACATTTTAATACAGGTTTCCTTTTTACAGAATGTCTTTTTTTTTTCCTTTGGGTAAATACCCAGTAGTGGGATTGCCAAATGGTAGGACTACTTTTAGTTCTTTGAGGTATCTCCATACTACTTTCCGTACAGGTTGTATTAATTAGTTTGCAGTCCCGCCAGCAGTGTATGAATGTTCCCACCTCTCTACATCCATGCCTACATTTGTTGTTTTGGAACTTTTTGATAAAAGCCATTCTCACTGGAGTTAAGTGGTATCTCATTGCAATTTTGATTTGAATTTCCCTGATGATTAGAGATGTTGAGCATTTTTTCATAGGTTTGTTGTCCATTGGTCTATCTTCTTTTGAAAAGTTTCTGTTCATGTCTTTTGCCCACTTTTAATGGGATTATTAGATTTTTTTCTTGCTGGTTTGCTTGAGTTCTTTATAGTTTCTAATTATCAGCCCTTTACTGGATGTATAGCATGCAAATATTTTCTTCCATTCTGTAGTTTGTCTATTCACTCTAATGATTGTTTCCTTGGCTGTGCAGAAGCTTTTAAATTTAATCAGGTCACACTTATTTATTTTTGTTGTTGCTGTGACTGCCTTTGGGGTCTTTTACCTTTAAATGTTTGGTAGAATTCAGTAGTGAAGGCATTGGGTCCTGGGCTTTTCATTGCTGGAAGACTTTTTATTACTGATTTAATCTCCTAACTTATCATTGGTTTATTCAAATTTTCTATTTTTACATGATTCACTCTTGCTAAGTTACATGTTTCTACAAATTTATCCAGTTTTTCCAAGTTATCTAATTTGTTGGCATACAATTGTTCATAGGAATCTCTTATGAACCTCAGCATTTCTGTGGTATCAAT
>RJWJ010015172.1:0-36664 GCA_004363605.1 Indri indri | reverse complement strand
AGTCCGTTCCTCCCAGGAGCTCCCTCAAAAAACTGAAAAACCTGGATATAACACAGCAGCAAGAAGAAAAGTCTTGAAAGACAGAAAAAAAAAGCAGACTGCCTAGGGTCATCGGTACTTGAAGGGCAACATGGCATTGAATCTCCTGGTTGCCTTAGTACTTCCTGTATATCCCCAACAGAGTACTGCAGAACTTCCAACGCAGAACCACCAACAGCGCACACACAAAAGCTCCAGGAAAAGCACATCCCCAGGGCCAAAGGACTGAGAAGTGGGTGGTCTAACAACCAAAAACCTTTTTGGCAATAGGCATTGGGAAGGCCCAGCCCATGCACCTCTGGGTGACAGCAGCCCAGCCTGTTGAAACCGTGATGGTGGTCCCACCCTTTGAAACCAAAGTAGACATAGCGTTGCTCTCCCTGTAGTGGCCTGTGGCCAGAGTGGCATCCCTGATGATCTCTGAATTGCCTTCATGGTCATTCTTCCCTTTCGTTGAAGGATAGTGCATGTTTGTGGCCAAATAGCTCTATTGGTCCCATCCTGTAGAATCCAAGAAGTCTGGCAGCATCCCATGCCCATTCCTTTCAGTTCAAACTAGTAGTGTTTCTACTTGTCTAATATCATAATCTCTTCATCATGTAATAATCAAGCCTCACCCTTAGTGTTATCTTTAAAACACACTTTCTCATTTTTGCAATATGGATAGGCTGAGAATTTTCCAAATCTTTAAGTTCTGGTTCTTTTTTGCTTAACAGTGCCATCTTCAATTCGTCTCCCTCTTCTGGAATTTTATTATAAGCAGTCAGAAGGACCCAAACCATACCTTCAATACCTTGCTTAGAAACCTCCTCTGCTTAACTCCCCAAGTTCATTGCTTGCATGTTCTACCTTCCGCTAAACACTAGAACACAATTCAACCAAGTTCTTTACCATTTTATGATAAGGATCCTCTTTCCTCTAGTTTCTTGTAACTTGTTCCTCATTTCCATCTGAAACCTCACCAGAATTGCTTTAATGTATGTATTTCTACCAATAGTCTGCTCATGATTATTTATGTATTCTCTAAGATGAAGGCTTTCTCTCCAGTTCTTCTCTTCTCTTCCTAAGCTCTCACCAAAATTGCCATAATTTCTACCAACTGTACCTTCATGGCAAGCTACACTTTTTTTAGTGTGCACCTCAGAACTGTTTCACCCTCTGTCCAGTACCGAGTTCCAAAGTGCTTCCACATTTTTAGGTATTTGGTACAGCAGCATCCCACTTCACAGTTCCAAAATCTGTATCATTTCGCTCAGGCTGCAATAACAGAATACTACAGATCTTATGGTTTAAACAACAGAAATTAATTTTCTCACTGTCCTGGAGGCTGGATAGTCCAAGATCAAGGTTCAAATAGGAAGTGGTTTCTGGTGAGGGCTCTCTTCTTGGCTTGTGGACGATCACATTCTCAGTGTGTTCTCACATGGCCTCTCTCTATCTGTCTGTGCAAAGAACAAAGGACATGTGAGGACCCAGTGAAAAGGCAGACATTTATACTGAACCCTGCCTGAACCTTGATCTTGAACTCTACAGCCTCCAGAACAGTGAGAAAATTAATAGCTGTTGTTTAAGCCATGTGGTCTGAGATATTTTGTTACAGCAGCCCAAGCAGATGAATACACTCACCCTACTCCAGCCAAATGCCAATGGAAGCCTACCCCTCTGTTTGGCAGATCCTAGTCAGAAGCTAATTTTCCACACATATCCCACTTCTGTGGAACTGGATGGGACATTCCAATCCCCCCACTTGGTGGCGTCAGTAAGGCTGACCTGGGAGCTGATATTCCACATCCACCAGTGGTAACAGGTAACAGCAACCCAATTTCCCTGCTGGAGAAGTACATCTGCAGGAGACCAGCAAATCTTCTATCCCTCTCCCGGCAGAAACAGTCAGTGTTCTGATTTTCCCACCAAGTTACTGTCCATGGGATCCATCAGCAAGCCGAGCACCAAGAAGACAAAGCAAGGTGGTCTAAGTGAGGGCTAGTCAGAACTGCCTCTCCACCCTGCCCAGCTCATGTCCAGCAGGGCCAGTGGGGAGCAGAGACTCACCTCCACCTGGCATTGAGGTAGAAGGAGGTGGGGCTGGTTGGCACTCTGCTGCTTCCCCTGTTTCTCTCCTCTGGTGTCAGTGGGGCCAAAGAAGAAGCTAAACTCTCACTCCACTTATTGGCACTTAGGCATGTATGTTCCCCACTTTTGTGGGGTGGTGCCAGTAAAGCCCCATAGGAAGCTGAACATATGCACCGACTTGGCCCACGGACTTTAACTCAACAATGGTGGTGCCTGCTGAAAGGATTAAGTAAAATCCAGAGTATTATAAAATAATATCCAGAATGCCTAGGATACAATGGAAACTCACATGGCATACCAAGAACCAGGGAAACCACAGCGTGAGTGAGAAAAGGCAATCAACAGACATTAACGCTGAGAGGAATCAGGTGTTGAAATTAGATGACAAGGCTTTAAGGCAGCTGTCATAAGAATGCTTCAACAAACAATTACACATTCTTTTGAAACAAATAAAAAGATAGAAAATCTCTGTAAAAAAATTGAAATTACAAAACATAACCAAATGTAGATTATAGAACTGAAAAATATAATAACCAAAATGAAATAAAAAAAACTTTCTAGATGAGCTCACTAGCAGTGTGGAGATGACAGAGAATAAAATCAGTAAATTTGAAGACACAACAATAGACTTCACCCAATCTGAACAACAGAGAGAAAATAGACTAACTAAAAATGAATAGGGTCTCAGGGACCAGTGGGAAAATAACAGCTGACACTGGTCTTATCAGAGTCCCACAAACAGAGGAGAGAGAAATTGAGACTGAAAAAAATATTGAAAAAAGAATGGCTAAAAATTTTCCCAACTTGGTGAAAGTTATTAAACCTATGCATTCAAGAAACTTAGAAAATCTTAAAAAGAATAAACCCAAAGAAATGTAATACATGCCAAGAAATGTCATAATTAAACTTCTTCAAACTAAAGACAAATTAAAAATCTTGAAAGAAGCCATGGAGAAATGACACACTATTCATAGGGCACCAATTCAAATGACAGTGAATTTCTCATCGGAAACTGTAGAGGCCGAAAGGAAGTGGCACAGCAGTTTTCAAATACTGAAAGAAAAGAACTGTCAGCTGCAAGTAATATATCTGGTGAAAATATCCTTCAGGAATGAAGGAGAAAGAAAAACATTTTCAGATGAGGAAATGCTAAGAGAATTTGCTGCTAGCAAATGACTATAGATGGAGCATTTCTGTGCCTTTTTCTCCTTCTTATGTTTAACTTTATGTTTGCTGCTGCCTTCTCTTCCATGTTGTCACATTAATAAGGACTCAGAGAGCTGCAAGGGAGTTAGTTATGCAGGTTGTTCTATATTTGTACAATAAACATCTGTTTGGCTTCCAGAATAACCATAGGACAAAGATGATGCCTAAGTGAAATATTTGTTGGGCTGCTTTTGGGCTTTTTATACTTTCCCCTGGGAAGCATATTGGCAGCCATTGAAATCAAATCTTTGGTAGGTAGATTGGAAACTTCATAATCCAAAAGTTAATCTAATGTTTAGGATTCTGAAATACACCACAGGCCTTCTGATTTTTGTTTGAACACCACTTATAATATTATTTGAGGATTAAGACTTGCGCTTAGCCAGGGCAAGGTGCACAGTAGCAACTTGGAGAGAGGGTAAGGTTCCCACACCTGTGGTTAGTAGTGATGATAGATCAGTACTCAGATAAAAGCAGTCTAAATCAGAACAAGACATCGATAGGGAAACTTAATTATGGAAGAAAAAGAAGGATTACAAGAAAGATGTAGCCAAAGGCTGCTAGAGTCAGGCTTGGCCAGTAAGGTTGACATCACCTTGCCATCCTCATACATGGGAAAGCGCACACCACACACCCCTTACCTGTGCAAGATCTGCCAACTTCCTTTAAGGAGACATATCCAAAGAGAAATGTCCCTTTTGTATCTCCTTTTCTACCTACCTCCTCTGTGAAAAAAATCTTATTCAGACTAGGAAATACATTTCTCATACTCTTCTCAGCCCCATTCTGGGAATAAAATAAAAGTAAGAAGTGGCTGATGCTACCTGCAATCTAGGCTCCTCTAGACTCTGAATTTAAGAGCATCTGAGGCCCTCCAGGCCTTTTGGGACTGTCGTCTCCCTTCTCCCACTCTGGCTGCATCCAAGAGTGATGATCAACTAGACCTTGTCCTTTAAATACTCATTATTTGGGGGGTGTTCTGGGGTTCAGGAAAGAGCTGGCACTTTTCCTGGGTATATCTTTACCCTATGGGACATCATAATTTCAGGTACCTGGGATCGATCCTATAGACAGTGTTGCAATCTTTCCTTAAGGAAGCTTCTGAAGGATCTGGGACAGAGAGCAGCAGGACCGGAGAGGAATCACGTGCCTCCTAGGCAGGAGGCCGCCTGAGGCTTGCAGATCATAACAGCAGACACCACAATGTGCTCTAAAAGCCAGAGGTTCTCAATGTGTGGTTCCTGCACCACCTGGGAACTTGCTAGAAATGCAAACCCTCATGCCACTCCCCAAATGCCTGAATAAGAAACTGTGCTAAAACTGGGAGCCAATTTTAACAAGCCCTCCAGCTCTTACTGACCACCTCCAGTGGCTTCACTGCGAACCACTGCCTAAGGCAAGTTTCCCAGCAGTGGGATCTTTGTAATATTATAGACCCTCAGACCTTCTGGCAGAATCTCCTCATTTTCTGAGTGGGTCATGAGAATGTGCATTTTTCACAAGCATTTTGGGTGATCTTTACCACTAGGCAAAAATTTGTAGACATTTCCCCTTTCCTTTCTTGAGAACTATGGGTGTCTACATTACCCACTCCTCATATTTAACAAATATTTATTGGTTATCTTTATTTAAAATAAATTTTTTAAAACAAAGTACTAAAGTTTGCTTTATTTTGTTACTAAATAATGGCGGTCACCATTACCCTACTCTCTGAATTTTTTTCTTTGTTGTGTGTGAAGAAGGAAAGTCTCATGGTAACCATTTTCACCAAGTTCTTAGGGATGAGCAGGAGCTCTGGCAGGCAGCTGAGTCGTGTGTCTCCTGGGACATCAACCTGATAGGACTTAGAGCAAAAGAAAACTGATTTTGAAAATATCAAGTTTTAAAGTTATTTATTAATATATTCTGAAGCTTAGACTAGTTTCACACATCACTTGAAAAAAGGATGATTGGATATACGATTACAGACAGAATGCCTTCCATTCTTGCATCAATTTCAGCTGAAACGATCTCTAGCCAAAACAATGGTTCAGTGTCTATTATCTAAACTACTTCTGTCTCAGTCTCAATGAAAATTCAGTGAATGTCTCAACCGCAAAAAGCTCATATCTCTTTCTTTGCTATACCGTCTAAAGATTCATATTCCAATTGCATCTCTATTTCTACCAAATAGGTACAAATCCAGAAAAAAGGTAATTGTAAGTATAGTGTGATAATGAATTCATGTCAGAACTCTAATTATCCTCTGGTGAACTAGCTTAAATACTTTTGAGAAGGCTATAGTAAAAACGAGATAAATATTTGTCAAGCTCGTCCATCAACTTTGTCAGTCTATCAGTCTATCTTGACATCAGCAAATGACTTAGTTCCCCTGAACCATAGCATTGTAGTTCTGACCTGACTCTGCAAACGGATGATTTATTTCTCCATATGTGAGCCTCAAGTATGCATTCACCTGGCTGAAGATTTTGATGAAGTTTGTAATGTCTGGAGTTAGAAAACTTTCCCTAAGAAGTAACCATTCTTGTGCAAACAGGAAAAATCCCTGGGGATCCTACGTAGGGGTCCTGCCAGGTCAGAAAGCAGCAAGCAAAAAGCAAGCAAGAATCAGTCACCCCTATAGCAATAGGCTGCCATCCACAGCTTCTTTTTCCTATAATATTAATGCTGACCTTGTTATTGATTTTATTTATTTATTTATTTATTTTTATTTTTATTTTTTGGAGACTGAGTCTCACTCTGTAGCCGTGGACAGTGCAGTGGCACCATCGTAGCTTACTGCAACTCAAACTCCTGGGCTCAAGTGACCCTCCTGCCTCAGGCTCTCAGGTAGCTGGGACTACAGGTGCACACCACTACACCCGGCTAATTTTTTCTATTTTTAGTAGAGACAGGGTCTCACTCTTGCTCAGGCTGGTTTCGAACTGCTGAGCTCAAGCGATCCTCCCGCCTTGGCTTCCCAAGGTGCTAGGATTACAGGCGTGAGCCACTGCTCCCGGAACTTGTTATTGATTTTAGACACATTTCATCCATGAGAAAATGCTTAGTGAGGATTTACAGGCAGGACTAGCTACATAGTTTGCAGGACCCAGTGCAAAATGAAACTCTGGGGAGCCTGGTTCAAACATCAAGAATTTCAATACGGCAGCTTTAGAGCATCAAAACAGGTGCAAGGCCCCTGTCAGGGCAGGGCTCTGTGCGCCAGCCCAGGTCACACACCCCTGAAGCCAGCTCAAACCACAGTGTGTGCTACTTGAACACAGCGTTTCCAATGGATAGCTCTGTTGTGATAATAAGTCCCTGTCTTTCTGGATGCCTTTGCGCATACAATTAATTTAATAAGACTGAGATTGCTACATACTTATCACTTTCTACCACTGACAATAGAAAAAGGCTTGGAAAGACAGCATAGACTGTAACTGGAAGCCCATCTGAAACTGGTTAACTGACATTGAAGGCTTGGTAGAGCCCCTGTTGTCGGAGATGGCTATGGGTTTCTTGGAGAACAACATGCAACAGTCAAATCTGGAAAACGGTGTTTGCATCACAGAATAGCTAAACATTTAGAAAATCATGTTATTCTCTCCCATTCTTTGTTTATAGTTATTTATTTTTACTAGATAACTGTGGGAAAGTGACTCACACTTCAATTTTTTGATACCCAATATTCTGTTTTATAATGCTTAGGACTTCCCAGGAAAATGGGAGTTATATAAAAAACAAAAGAGGCTTTCAAAGTACAAATGGAGGAGATACTCATGACCCCATTTCTCCTAACTATTGTGGCTTGCCATTGGTATCATTAAATGCATATTTTAATTATGAATATTTCTATTAGAGTTTCTTCTTTTGTGGTTCCATAATACAATATGTAAAAGAGGAAAAAATTCACCCACTTTTTTTTAAGTTTTAGCTTTCATCTCAGTTTTCAAAGAATGATCTCAAGATTGACTTAACAGAACTGCACAGTCGTAGAAACAGTTCACTTCTGATCTCACTCAGAATGAATTTTTTAAAGACGTCTTCCATCTGTCTGGTAAGTGATGGGGCCCTCAAGCTTTTCATGCCATGTATTTGCCCCCTTGTCCCCTACTGACCCAAAAGTTGTCCAAGACTCTTGCTAGCAGGTGGTTGCTCATAATGTCCAGCTGTTGGAACTACTCCCTGATGGTACTACTCTTGCTGAATTTTCAGTTGCTCAAAACAGTGTCCAGGGTGATTTCCAAGGGTCATGAAGGTCAATCTCACCTCCTGGATGGTGTTTCCAGAAGCTCTGCTTGCCAGAGAATGAGGAGGGAGCATGAGGAAAGGAAGAATGCCCTGGCACCTGCAGGAAAGCTCTGTGGCTCTGTGGCCTCCCTCTATCCTTAAGGAAGTAAATCTGATCAAACCCCTTCTGAACACACAGCATCAATGCAAAAATTTCCAGCTATCATATTCTTTTATTCATTCATTCATCTCACACTGAACATAGATTGCACTCAAGGCACTCTGCACTCTGAGCAGAGAAATAAAAATCAAATACTCTGCCCTCAAATAAATTCTCATCTACTATAAGATAAACCAATATGGAGATGCAAGTGGGATAAGAGCTGTGATCAACAAAATTCTCCACGTTGTGAGAGGAGGAGGAGGTGCTAGAGAACTGTCCCTGCTGAGTGCTAAAGGACAAGTTGGAATTAGGCAGGTGAAGGGGGCAGTTCCAGCCAGAGGGGCAGGAATGTGCCTGAGAGCTTCAAGCAGGACTGGGGGGAGGTGTGAGATGGAGCTTATAGGTAAGAACAGCCTGGACCATGGAAGCTTTGAATGTCCAGGTTAACACTTTTTTATTTTATCCTGAAATAATGAGATACAATTGAAGAATTTCAAGAAGTAGCTGAGCATATGCCACAGACCTGATTAGTCCTGAACAAGGTACAAGCCCAGCACATTAGGTACCAGCTAATCTGGAGTTAGTTAAGAGGAAAGAGAACATGCCAGGGTAGTGATTTCCCAAACTTGTCTGCACACTGAAATCTCCGGGGACAATCTCACGATATACTGATGCCTGCATCCCATCTCCAGAGACTGGGCTGCACTGCGGTCTGGGCTTTGGAACTGTCAGAAGATCCTCAAATGATTCTAGTGTGCACATAGGTTTAGTGCCCATTGCCTAGAGAGATATGTAGAGTTAGAATAAAAAACGAACGAGGAGAGAACCATAGCTAGAGTATTAGCTGAAGAAGAGGAGCCTGCAAAGAAGAATGAGAGGGAACTTTGTGTTGGAAGAGAACTCAGTAAGTATAATTTCCTGGAAAAGGGAGAAGGGAGAGGGAGGATGGAAGGATAATCAATAAAAGTAGAAGGATGGCCAAGTGACCACTGGATTTAAAAAGACTTGGGTGGCCTTGCAAGGGCGGTTCTAAGACAAGAATGCAGATTGCAATGGATTCTGCAGTGGATGGAAAATGAGAAGGTAGAGACCATTTTCAATAAACTTGCCCACATAATGAAAACTGGGGACTTAGTTCCCCAAGAGATTGCAGGAGCAGAGGAAAGGTGGATCTTCTCTCCCCCAACATTCCTAGACTCCTTCAGGGTTAGTGTAACATATCTTCTCTATAATTAACCCTCTACCCAAATGATCCCCATCAACCTCTCTCTAAAGTCTGTTAAAAAAAGTTTCTTCTTGATAGCACTGAACTATGCTGACCCATTTAAAAAGTTCTTCTACTATTAGTATTTCATTCTCAGCTTGGCCTTCCTGGTGGGAAATATAAGTACTATAGCCAGAGAAGGTGGTTAGATTTTGGCACGTAGAAATGGAAATCAACTTGTGTGTGCTTTCATTGTTAGACGGGCTCTCTGTTGCCTTGGAAACCACAGCCTATGTGGAAGAAGCAATGTATTTTGTGGGTAGATGACAGAGCAATCAGGTATGCTATGTATAAACATTGTGCATCTGTGTGAAGAAGCATTGGCCAAGCTTTGTTGGCAGTAGGGCCAGAATTTGGTTTTGGTATATGTCACATGTCTGCTAAAGTATATTTGCCAAATGTTTCTTGGAAACAACAACTATTATAAGGAACATAACTTTGTGAGTTTTCCTTTGAACACATGCCTCATAGAAAGTACAGCCAAAAGTAGGAAAGTGACCCAAAACCTAAGCCAAATATTCAAGTCTTCCATTCATCATTTTTGAGTATAAAATGTGTGAATATTACATTTGTTCAGGCTTCATTACTGTTCAACTTGTAGGTTCATTTCACAGAGCCACAGCTATCAGCCAATAGGAACCTGATGATTTTATTACTAAGGGAAACAGAAGCATTCAGGCGTCTCGAGGGAAGATGGAAAAATCATAAACCACAGTGACTATTACGCACTTGAGAAGTCAAAAGGCTGTTATTGTAAATTACTCTGAGGAATTTGGGAAAATAATGATTAAGAAATAGCAATCCTGAAGGCTCTGACCTGCAATAGGGTCAAGTTGGTCATAGCTTATAATTTATAACTTTCTTTTCTGAAGAAAGGAGTATTCTTTGTAAATAAATTTAAGATTCTCATTTGGAACATTTCTTCCTCATTTGCACAATAAGTATTTATTAAGTGATCATTCCTGTTCTTGGTCTATGAATACAAGAATCATAAGACATCTTTTTTTCCCTTGATAGGCATATGGTCGATCAAGAGATATTCGTAAGTTAATACGTCTAATGAAGGGTTGGTCCGAGTGCAGTGGTGTTTACAACTAATTGACCACAGCCAGTGGCAGATTCCTTTGTTCCTTCTCCACTCCCACTGCGTCACTGGACCAGCCTTTAAAAAAAAAAAAGGTAAGTCTAATGAAGTATGGACAGGTTATATAGTGGTCCATAGGTAAGAGTAGTACGTTCAACATGGGGGAAGTATGAAGTAATAATTATGATAGCAACAACAACAAACTGCAAACAAGAAATGTCCCTTAAATTGCATTTCTAGACTTATGAAGTCTTTGCCAAGTGGGCAATGGACGAATGGACCAAGGATTTTTGCTTCAAACTGTACTCCCAGACGTTCATGTCTCAGGCATTGAGCATTCTAAGAGCTTGGTGCTTAACACCACTCAGGCCATGGTAGAAACATTTCATCACGAGATCAGTCTTTCATTAGCAGGCTTCCTGGTGGCCTGAAAGACTTAAAGTACCTCTTTACATGTCTCAATGCAGAAGAAAAGTTTTATTCAATTAGTCTAACTAGTTAAAAGCATCTGGTGACAATGTGTACAGCCTTCTTAGCTGTGTAAACTCTTCATGGCCTCCCTTTTTTCCAAAAGAAGTCGATTTCCTGAAAAATTGTTTTTTGTTTGCTCTACTCTGTTCATTTTTATACCCTTCTACAGAATGATTATGTGTATGGATTTTCTCAACATTTGTTGAATAAGGAAGTATTGCCGTGGGAATAATAAGATATACAGAAAGAAGTCATATCACTACAAGTAAGTAGAGAGATCTTCAAAAATCACTTTTGCATTACTGTACTAATGTCATTCCCGTTTGGATAACTGCACATAAAGTCCTTATACGCAGGCGAGTTTGGCTATTGTTTGTTTGTGGTTTAGCTTGGTTTGGTTTGTCTCTAGTATCAAAGAACTTAAAAATAAATCGAATTGTAAATAGGCAAATCCAGAATGGCATAAAATTATTTTAGCATGTTATTAGCATAAAAATATATTCATGTTCACACACACAGAGAGAGAGATAAGTGGCGTGTAGAACATGGAAGTGTTTAGAAAGTACGAGTCATTCAAGAAAGCTCCTTGGAGAAAAGGTATATTGATTTGAATTTCTTCAAATAAAATAAAAGAAAGGGACTCCCAGTTTTAAGGTAATATAAAACACAATTTTTTTGCCCTCCTCTCTTAGAATTACCTCAATGCCACAAGGAGAACACAAAACAGGATCTCCAACTTCAGTAAAACTAGGGACATCTGTTACCTCAGGCTACAATATGTAAAGCAAGTAAAAGAGTAGAAACTGACTTAGCAAAGTGCAAAACACAGAAATGTAAGTCTTTATGAGAGAAACACTGTTATAAAACAAATACTTAAACCCAGAAAATCTGTTAAGCCTTGCAAATTGGAACCACACATACCGTGGAAGGCGGGGTGCAGCGGGGGCTGGAAACGGGGTTGATTGGCTGGAAGTCCTTGCGGAGGATGGCCCTGCCCCCGCCCCAGCCCAGTCAGGAACAAGAACAAAATAATAAATGGACAAGGGGGGAATCTATAAAAAAATTAAACCATCAATTCAATATCTTCAACATTTGGCTAAAAGGAATTTTAGGGAAAGAAAGAGAATGTAAAACATTGGAGAGAAAGAAACAAGTCTCTAAAATTCCTAAAATTAAAATTCCTTTTAGGAAAAACAAGCACCACATGTACTCACCATCAAATTGGTAGTAACTGAACAACACATAAGTGTACATATAAGAATGGCATCTATTGGATGTCAGGTAGGGAGGGAGGGGAAGGGGGAGGGGCGAGGGGGAGGAGGGGACGGACACATGCACACAAAGGGTGCAATGCGCACCCTCCGAGAGATGGACAGGCTTGGGACTGGGACTTGGGGGGAAGGGGGGGCAAGGGCAACATACGTAACCTAAACATCTGTACCCCTATAATAACAAACAATAAAAAAAAAAAAACATTGGAGAGAAAATTGCCAATGAAATAACGAAAGAAAATTACCTAGAACTGCAAGGATACACGTCCTGACAGGCGTTGAGCTTCTTAGTAGGATACTGGATGCTAGAAGATGATGGCGTTATAACGTCAAATTCTTAGTGGCTGTGATTTTTTCATTAGAATTATCGCTCACCTGCGAGTTAAATTGAACTATCAGACCAGCAATGCCTAAAAAAATTTGACTCCTCATCCTCCTGCTCCTTTTCTCAGGAAGCTACTGGGACGCATGAGCCCCTCAACCACACACACACACACACACACACACACACACACACGCACGCACGCGTACACACACGTGTAAGACGAGAAAGTCCTGGTGTGCAGGAGTGGAGATTCAACAGGGAGTGGGAAGCGCGGGGGCTCGCAGGACGGCGGGACGCAGACCCCAGCACAGCTGAGCGCAGCCCAGAGCAGAGCTGCTCAGACTTTCCGGGGAGAAGGACCCGTTTTGGTTTTGGTTTTGGTTTTAGTTTCCAACCCACCACAGACTGGTAGTTTTGTAAACTATAATAGAAATGAATTTCGAGAAAATGACCATATTGCAGTGTGACAATGTCAAGCGGCTATAGAAGTTTCTAAAACTCACTCTCAACTCCTGAACTGGTTTTGTTACAGATTGGAAGCAAACAGGCCTCTCCCCAGCACCAGCATAAATCTAGTACTGAAAATGTGAAAGTCAGTGCCAGGAAGCCGATGGGTAAATCGTGGCCACTGGGGAAAGGGTGGAGAGAGAGAAAGGGAACAACAGGGCAGGGCAGGGGCCACTATTTTTCATATAAGACGTTTGCCCCATGAAATGTGGACTATGAACATGTATTTTGTCAAAATTAAAAAAGAAAAAAACTATAAACCCAAGGGAAATATGCCAGGGTACTGCAGTCAAGCTCCTTGAACGGTGAGGCAGCTGCGGCGACAAGTCAGAGCTGCATGGTGGAGGAAGGCTCGTGGGGTGGGGACTGCGCTTGACTGCAGCTGAAAGTCCACAGGGATAAGAAGGGAAATTCGTTCACTCCGTCACTCAGTAAGGATTCATTGAGTGCCTGCTACGGGCTAGGCACCCCCTGGGTACTGAAGCTACAACAGAAAACAGAACAGGGAAAAAAAAATGCCTGCTCTTATGGAGATTGCATCCTAGATTATGGGGAGTCTGACTGTAAAAAGTAAGAAGTGGGATTTTTGTTTGGTTGGTTTTTGCTTTGTGGACAGGGTCTTGCTATGTTGCCCAGGCTGGACTGGACTTCTGAGCTCAAGCCTCAGCCTTCCAAGTAGCCGAGACTACAGGAGTGCCCAGCTTACTATAAATAGGTAGGTAAGTAATCTGCCAAGTATGTTGAGTGCTGGTAAAGGGGTGTGTGTGGGTGGGTAGATACATGATTCTGTACCAAGTGATGCTGTAGCTTTGCACCCACAGCCAGGGAGTTTTTCCTCTCTTTCTATGAAACCCAAGACAGAGGAAAGAGGCTGTGGGGCAGTATAGGGAATACATTTTTGTGGAGTGGGTGTGCTTGGTGTAATGGCTCAGCAGCCACTGATGTCACAAATTGAAGTCAAAGGAGCCTAAAAAGTAGAGCCTCTTATCATCTGGCAGGAGAGTGTTTCCTCTTTACACACATGAAACCAATATTTCCATCGTAAAATCTGATGAGAATATCATTACTGGGCATAGATGAGGAGGGAACTGAAAGTGTCCTGAGATGGCAGGCTTGTCCCTGAGTCCAAGAAAACAAGGTAGACATGAGGTCTGGAGGGACCCACAGGAGCCAGGTCAAGGCTTCATCCCTCTTTCCCTTCCATCAGTTTTGGAAAGGAAGATATGTTTCAGGACAGAGGGGAAGAGGTCATTTTTTGACCACCCGATTTCTGCCAGCCACTGTTGGAAGTGGAACGGTGAAAGGTGACAAAACTCTGAATGGTGCTCTGAGATCTGAACTCACTCTTTTGTCCATAAAGAGCTTGAACCGTTAGCAGGTTGTGTGACAGTGTTGGTGGATGAGGACTGGAGAAGGGAGGGCATATTCATTTGCTACGGCTGCCACACGTGGGTGACTTAACAACAGAGACTTATCTTCTCACAGTTCTAGAGGCTATGAGTCCAAGTCCAAAGTGTTGGCAGAGTTAGTTCCTTCCGAGGCCACTCTCCTTGGCTGGTAGACGGCTGTCTTCTCCCTGTGCCTTACAAGGTCTGCACTCTGTGCCCTCGTCTTTGTCCTAATCTCCCCTCTTCAGAAGGGCGCCAGTCTCATTAAATTAGGGACAACCTAATAACCTCACTATAACGCAGTCCCTCTTTAAAGACCTTATCTCCAAATACAGTCACGTTCTGAAGTACTGGAGGTAGGACCTCAACATATAACATAATTCACCCCATAACAGGGAGGAAGCATTCAGAGTAAATAATTATAGATTATCCCCAATCACACAGAAGTCCAGAAAGGAAAGAGAGCATGGGCTTGGTTTCACTGTGCATAAGACACTAGTACTAGCTTTGTTGCAGCTGCATTAACTTTCCCAGAGATAGAGTCACAGGATTTATAAAATAACTAAAAGAAGATGGGCAAGGTATTAAGGACCTCATCCCAGAATGCTATTTCTGGAGATCGCCCCAACATTTGACATTATTACGATCAGTAATGACAACAATAGCGTTTTTCCAAAGCAGTCTGAACCCCTGCCCTCTGTGTTGTGGCTTCTCTGTGCTTTTGGTATTTATTTAAAAGCATTTTCTCTCTTGATTGTTCTAAGCGGCCTTCCTTGGGTGGGACCAGCCTGCTCCCTCATGGGCGTTTATTCATATTAAAAACAAAATTTCAAAACAATTGATTCTGGTTATTAGAGTCTAAGCAAAAGGCCCCTCTAACTAACATGCAAAGGAATTTTCTGAACTAGCAGGAATTCCAAAAAGGAAGTCGGATCAACCATTTGGGATGAAACTAAGCCAAGAGGTACATGACACAAGGGAATTGTACTTACAGAAGTTCGGGATGATGGAAGCATTGTTTCAAACTTGCATTTTTTTTTTTTTTTTTTTTTTTAGGCATTTGGTTTTCTTTGCTCAGCTTCTCCAAGACTGTGGGGGGGCGGATTTCCCTCCTGTGTGTGCCCCTCTGCATGTCACTCCACTTCACCACAATCCCGACAGCCTCTGGGGCAGATGGAAACAGCAGTCCTTCAGGAACTGGGGTCTCAGCTCCTTACCTTTGGGGAGCCAAGTGCTGGCTCTACAGGCATATATTTGGGCAGGAGTGGGAGGTGGGCAGGGGGGCGGGTATTACTGCAGCATCCCCCCACCCTGGAAGGAAGACCAGCAAAATGACACTCCCCCTTACCCTGGGATGCAATCATTCATCTTTGTCTCCACTCTTTTCCTATCCAGCAGCAACTGAACAGACGACCCAGTCTAAGAAGGGCGGCCTTCAATTTCTTCTCTGCATCGCAGATTGAGACTTTATTTCCGAAGGCACCTTTCTTCTCAAAAATAAATGATGGAAAAATATTTCCTTAACCCTACCAAAAACAAGCATATAACCAATAAAAAAAATAGCAAAAGATAGATAAAGCTGTGAAAGTAAGCCATTATAAAATCTGGAAAATAATCCAAACTATACATATTAGAGCTGTGTGTAGCTTTACGTATTTTATAATGAATTACCACCCTTGCCAGCCATGCACTGTAAAAGACACCGGAATGATGAGCACATGAATCTCGCTACAACGAACGGGCTCACCAGCTCAGCAGTTCTCTCTTGTGAAAGTCAGAGGGGTGTTTCTGCCTCAGGTCCAGCTCGCCAGAAACTCTGGCTACACTTCCACAGCGATCAACACAGGAAGTGGGAGGTGCGTGGGTTCAGTGGGGCATCTCTGCTGTCTTTTCACAGTTGGAAGTTTGCAGAGTTGGTATTTGTAGGGTGATGTTGATACTTTTTCCTGTGCATAGTATCCCATTCATACCCTGTCCAAGCAGGTACGCGCATATGCAGTTGTGGGAGCCATAGAAAGAGTGCCATGATTGTTGTTACTATTTTTCCTAGTCAGCGAGAGCTTCCCAGAGGAGAAAGGGTCATTTTTCAGTGTGGTCTGTGAATTTCCTTACAATAGCTACATTTGTCATCCTTGCCTGCTGCACTTGCTCGGATTCAGAGATAAGCACACTTAGAGCTGGCAAAGACTTTCTCTGATACGTGCGCACACAACATACACACACACATGCACACATGTACACACTAACTATAGAAAGGAAGGTGGACTATTTAGAGTCTTACGATCTAATGTAAATGGCTTCCTAACAAAAATGAGTAAGCTTTAATGGCTATGCAGTCCTCAGTGCTTGAGCACTCAAATGAATCTAAGCATGATGCTCAAATCACAATACACATATTGATGAGCCCAACAGAGTGCTTGCCACAGAGAGGTAGAATATACAGGATGGAGACGTGCAAAGCTGCACAAATTACTTAAAGTCCTCTCCCTTTACTGGCGTTAAAAAAATAAGCTTAATATGCCAGTCTCACCCTTTTCCTGGAAGAATTAGCATTGAGTCATTTTTCCATAAGCCTCTGGTCTTGTCTGCTTCTCTAAGGATGGGGAGAACAGCCCTCTTAAAAAATTATTTAAAATATGCTTGAGCACAAATAGCATTTAGCACAAAACGCATACTAAAAATTACTTAGTATATACTTGAGCACAAAATGCACTCGTTTCTCTCCACCCTGCTGGAAAGCAGTTATTTATTACTAAGAAAAGTAGAAAGCTTTGGGGTCAGATTTACAGATAGTATAGCAAAAAAAAAGGAAAAGAAATCATAGTTGTGATTTTGGGAGAAAAAGAAGAGTTATCCAGCAGGAAGAAAGCTACATACTTGCCTAGAATGTAGCGCCATCCAATAGATGAGGCTCATAATGGTGTTTCCGTGTCATCAAAAGAACATCAAATTATACCTTTTATACAACGTTTAACAGAGGCAAAGAACTATGTGGAAAAAATTTTAATAAATTAATATTTTTAATGATAGTTTTCACTCTCTGAAGTGTTAAGTGTCAGCCTATCTGGAGATTCACCTATGTGAATTAATTCATCTCTCAACAAGAATAGATCAAAGCAGCATTTTATTATATATATATAGGCATACCTCAGAGATATTACAGGTTGGTGCCAGACCACTACAATAAAGTCAATATTGCAATAAAGCCATTCGCAAGAATTTTTTTAGTTTCCAGTTGCACATAAAGTTGTGTTTACTCTACACCATAGTTTGTTAAGTGTGCAACAGTATTTTGTCTAAAAAAGTGCACAGACCTTAATGAAAAAATGCTTTTTTGCTAAAATCTCCTAATGGTAATCTGAGTCTTCAGTGACTCATAACCATCTTTGCTGGTGACAGGTCTTGCCGCGATGTTGATGCTGCTGACTGATCAGGGTGATGGTTGCTAAAGGTTGGGGTGGCCATGGCAACTTCTTAAATAAGACAACAATAAAGTTTTCCACATCGGTGGATTCTTCCTTTCATGAAAGATTTCTCCGTAGCATGTGATGCTATTTCATAGAATTCTACCCACAGTAGACCTTCTTTCAAAACTGGAGTCAATCCTCTCAAACCCACTTGCTGCTTTATCAACTAAGTTTATGTAATATTCAAATCTTTTGTTGTCATTTCAACTAAATTTGCAGCATCTTCACCAGTAGATTCTATCTGAAGAAACCACTTTCTTTACTCATCCATAAGGAGCAACTCTTCATCTGTTCAAGTTTTACCATGAGATTGCAGCAAGTCAGTCTCATCTCCAGGCTCCACCCCTAATTCTAGTTCTCTTGCTATTTCCACCACATCTGCAGTTACTTCCTCCACTGAAGCTTTGGGCCCCTAAAGTCAACCATGAGGGTTGGAATTGACTCCTTCCAAACTCCTGTTAATGTTAATATTTTGACCTCCTCCCATGAATTATGAATATTCTTGATGACATCTATTAATGGAAGGTGAATCTTTTCCAGAAGGTTTTCAATTTACTTTTCCCAGACATATCAGAGGAATCACGATGGATGGCAGATATAGTCTTATGAAATATACCTCTTAAATAATAAGACTTGAACGTAATGTTCACTTTCACTTTTCTAGATCCATGGGCTGCAAAATGGACGCTGTGTCAGCAGGCACAAAAATGACATTCACCTCTTTGTACATCTTCATCAGAGTGCTTGGGTTATAAGATGCACTGTCAATACTCAGTTGTAGCATAATTTTAAGGGCCCTAGGATTTTTGAAATGGGAAATGAGCATTGGCTTCAACTGCAAGTCACCATCTGCGTTAATCCCTAACAAGAGAGTCAGTCTGTCCTTGCAAGCTTGGAAGCCAGGCATTTACTTTTCCTCTGTAGCTATGAAAGCCAGAGATGGCGTCTTCTTCCAACACATGGTTGTTTCTTACACTCAAAATCTGTTGTTTAGCGTAGCCGCCTTCATCAGTGATATTAGCTAGATCTTCTGGATAACTTGCTGTAGCTTCTCCATCAGCGCTTGCTGCTTCATCTTACACTGTTATGTTTGGAGATGGCTTTTTTCCTTAAACTTCTTTTTTGGTTCCTTGAACCAACTTCTACTGGCTTCAAACTGTTCTGCAACTTTCTTACCTCTCTCAGCCTTCATAGAATTGAAGAGAGTTAGGACCTTGTTCTGGACTAGGCTTTGGCTTAAGGGACTGTTGTGGCTGGTTTATCTTTTATCCAGACCACTCAAACTTCCTCCTTATCAGCAATAAACCTGTTTTGCTTTACTCTCATTCGTGTGTTCACTAAAGTAGCACTTTTTATTTCCTTTAAGAACAGTTCCTCTGTGTTCACAGCTTGGCTAAGTGTTTGGCACAAGAGGCCTAGTTTTTGGCCTATCTCAGCCTTCAACATGCCTTCCTCATAAGCTTAATCACTTCTAGCTTTTGATTTAAAGTGAGAGATGTGCAGCTCTTCCTTTCAATTGAACACTTAGAGGCCATTGTAGGGTTGTTAATTGGCCTAATTTCAATATTGTTGTGTCTCAGGGAACAGAGGCCTGAGAGGAGGGAGAGAGATGGGGGAGTGGCAGGCAGGTGGAGCAGTCAGAACACAAGCAAAATTTATCAATTAAGTTCGCTGTCTTGTATGGACAAGGTTCTTGGTGCCCCTAAAAATTACAATAGTAACATCAAACACCACTGGTCACAGATCTCCATAACAGATACAATAATGAAGAAAAATTTTAAAATATTGTGAGAATTACCAAAATGTAACACAGAGACACAAAGTGAGCAGATGCAGTTGGAAAATAGCATTGATAGACTTTCTTGACACAAGGTTGCCACAAACCTTCAATTTGTAAAAAACCACGACATCTGAGAAGTGCAATAAAGTGAAGCACAATAAAATGAGGTATGTTTTTACAATTTTTAACACCAATGTTGAAAAGAGCCAATATCAGAGGACTTGTACATGTTCCATGATTAATAGTTCTATATGATGCATCTACATGGTGAAGCCTAATAATGTTGACTCACAAAAGTCCAAAGCATTACAGTTTTAAATTCAATTCAATAAAGTACATAGTTAAGAAAGATGACTACTAATCCTGAAGGAATAAAGAAATTACAAATGAGAATAAAAGAATCTAAACCTTGACCCTCTCCCTCCCACAGAAGTAAATGTAAAAAGAAAAAAAAAAAAAAGACTTGATTTGGTGCTTCAGAAGGACTGGCTAGCCATCAAAGTTTAACTTGGAAAAATATGAAAAGCTATTTTTTCAGATATAAAGAATATTTCAGAAGTATTTCCAAACAATTTTCCAGGATAAAAGGAAGAAATCATCCCAACAAATTAAATTACAGAACCAGATGCCCTCGCTGGTAAATTCCACCAAACATTTAAAGAAGAATTACTACCAACCTTTTTTAAACTCTTCCAAAAAGTAGAAAAAAAGGGGAAACTTTCCTACTAATTTTATGAGGTTCTGATACCAAAGCCAGACAAAGAAACCACAAGACAGAAAAACTAAGGACTAATCTTTCTTGTGAATATTGATGTAAAAATCCTCAACAAATTACTATCAAACCAAATCTAACAGCATAATAAAATGTTATACACCATGACCAAGTGAGATTTATCCGGAAATACAAAGGTAAGAATATCAATCAATGTAATACATCACACTAGTAGAATAAAGGAACAAACCACACGATTATTTCAATTGACATAGTAAAAGCATTTGAGAAAATCTAACACTTTCCCATGATAAAAAGCATTCAGAAAGGTGGGAATAGAAGAGAAGTTTCTAATATGATAAAAGGCATTTATGAAAAACTCATAGCTAATATCATATACAATGGTGAAAAAATAAAAGCTTTCTCCTTAAAATTAGGAACAAGACAGAGATGCCTAATTTTACCACTGTTATTCAACTTTTTACTGAAAGTTCTACCCAGAGCAACTAGGCAAGAAAAATAAATAAAAGTCATCCAAATTGGAAAGGAAGAAATAAACCTATATTCACAGACAACATGACTTTCTCTATATAGAATCCCAAAGAAGTTACAAAAATAAAGACTCAAGTTAATAAACAAATTCAGTAAAGTTGCAGCATATGCAATTAACACACAAAGATCAGTTGCATGTGTATATACCAGCAATGAACAATCTAAACAGCAAAGTAAGAAAATTCCATTTACAATAGCATTCAAAGGGATGAAATACTTAGATATGAATTTAATCAAGAAGGTGAAAGACTTATACACTGAAAACTATAAAACATTGATGAAAAAATTAAAGATTTAAATAAATGGAAAAAATTATGTGTTTGTGGACTGGAAAACTTAATATTGTTAAAATGGCAATAATACCCAAAGTTATTTAAAAGTTCAATGCATTTCATTTCATCATTCTAATGCTCTTTTTTGCAGATATGTAAAAGCTGATCCTCAAATTCATATGGAATTGCAAGGGGCCCTGAATAGTCAAAACAATATTGAAAAAGAACAGCCACATTGGAAAACTTCTCAATTTCAATACTTACTACAAAGCGACAGCAATCGAGAAAATGTGGTATTATCATAAAGAAAGACATATAAACCCATGGAATGGAATTGAGAGGCCATACATGTTTGCTCTGTTGGGTTTTGGACTTACTTGGGACTTGTTATACTTTCTGTTTTCCTATTTCTCCCTTTGGTATGGAAATGTATGCCTATCTCGCCATTATATTTTGGAAGCGCAGAACTTGTTTGACTTCATAAGTTCAAAGCTAGAGGGAAATTTGCCTCAGGATGAATTATATCTTGAGTCTTATGCAGATGATGTTCAGATGAGACTTTGGATTAGACTTTAAAGTTGATGCTGAAACAAGTTAAGAGTTGGAAGGCTATTGGTATAGAATGAATATATGTTGCCCGTGAAGGGGATATGAATTTGCGGGTCCAGGGGAGAAATTCTATGGTTTGAATGTTTTTGTGCCCTCTAAAATTTATGCTAAAACTTAATTCCTTCTAAAATTCAACTGTTGCCGATATGATAATATTAAGAGTTAAGGCCTTTAAAAAGTGATTAGGCCATGAAAGTTCTTTCCTTATTATTGGAATTAAGGCTCTTATAAAAAAGGCTTCATGAAAGAGCATTTGGCTAGCTTTCTAGCTTGTTCTTCCACGTTCTGCCATGTGAGGTTATTTTCTAACTCATTCTATGAGGCCAGTATAACCCTAATTCCAAAACCAGAGAAAGACATTATAAGAAAACTGCATACCAGTATCTCTTGTGAACATAGATACAAAAATCCTCAACAAAATATTAGCAAATCAAATTAAAAAATGTATAAAAAGACTTATATACCACAACAAATTGGGATTTATCCCAGGTATGCAAAACTGATTCAATATTCAAGAATCAATTATTGTAATCCATCACAACAGGCTAATGAAGAAAAATCAGATGATCATATCAATGGATGCAGAAAAACTTGATAAAATATAACATTTGTTCTTGATTAAAAAGTTTCAGTAAACTAAGAATATAGGGTAACTTCCTGAACTTGATAAAGAATATCTACAAAAACCTACAACTAACATTATACTTGATTAATGATGAGGCATTCAATGTTTTCCCACTCAGATCAGGAACAAAGCAAGAATATTCTTCTCACTACTCCTTTTCAACATTGGACTAGAAGTTCTAGCTGATGCAACAAGAAAAGAAAAGGATATAAAAGGGACACAGACTGGGAAGGAATAAATAAAACTGTCTTTATTCACAGAAGATATGATCATCTATGTGGAAAATCCAAAAGAATTGCCAGAATCTCCTGGAATCAATAAGCAATTATAGCTAGGTCTCAGGACACAAGATTAATATACAAAGTCAACAGCTTTTCAATATACCAGTAATGGGCAGGTTGGAATTTAAAATTAAAAACACAATGCCGTTTACATTAATACCCCCCAAAATGACATGCTGAGGTGAAAATCTATAAAACATGTAGAAGATTTTTATAAGGAAAAGTACCAAACTCTGATGAAAAAAATCAAAAAACTAAATAAATGGAGAGAGATTCTACACTCAAGCATAGGAAGACTCAATAATGTCAAGATGTTAGCCCTTCCCAGTTTGGTCTACAAAGTCATTGCAATCCCAAACAAAATCCCAGCAAGATATTTCATGGATATTGACAAACTGATTCTAAAGGTTATATGGAGAGGCAAAAGACCCAAAATATCCAACACAATAATGAAGAAAAACCAAGTTTGGAGATCGACATTACCTAATCTAAGACTCGCTATAAAGCTTGAGTAATGAAAAGAGCATGCTATGGCAAAAGAATAAACAAATAGATCAATGGAGCAGAACAGAGAGCCCAGAAATAGACCCACATAAATACAGTCAATTAATATTTGACAAAGAAGCAAAGGCAATACAGTGGAGCAAAGAGTCTTTTCAACAAATAGTGCTGGAACAACTGGATATCCACATGTAAAAAAAAAAAAAAAAAAAAAAACAAAACTAGACTCAGACTTTATGCCCTTCACAAAAATTAACTCAAAATGGATCACATACCTAAATGTAAAACACAAAACTAAAACTTTTATAATATAAGAGAAAAACCTAGATATCTTGGGTATAGCAATGACTTTTTTGATACAATACCAAAGGCACTATTTATGAAATAAATAATTGGTAAGCTGGACTTAATTAAAATTAAACACTTCTACTCTGCAAAGACAGTGTCAAGAGAATGAGAAGATAAGCCACAGACTGGAAGAAAATATTTGTAAATGACACATCTGATAAAGGATTATTATCCAAAATATGCAAAGAACTCTTAAAACTCAACAATAAGAAAGCAAATGACCCAATTAAAAATGGACCAAAGACCTTAACAGATACCTCACCGAAGGAGATATCCATATGGAAAATAAACATTTAAAAAGATGCTTTACATCACATGTCATCAGGGTAACTCAAATTAAAACAATGAGATACCTCTACACACCTATAGGTATGACCAAAATCCATAACACTAATAACACCAAATGCTGAGAAGGATGTGGAGCAACAGAAACTCTCATTCATTGCTGGTGCGAATGCAAAATGGTACAGTCGCTTTTGAAGACATTTTGGTGGTTTCTTACAAAGCTAAACATACTTTTACCAAGATGATCCAGCAATCATACTCCTTAATATTTACCCACAAGAGTTTAAAACTTATGTCCACACAAAAACCTGCACGTGAACGTTTGAAGTAGGCTGATTTATAATTGCTGAAACTTGGAAGAAATTAAGATGTTCTTCAGAAGGCAAATGAAGAAACTGGTACATCCAGACAATGGAATGTTATTTAAAACTAAAAAGAAAGGAGTTGTTAAGCCCTGAAAAGACATAGAGGAATCTTAAATGCATGTTACTAAGTGAAAGACGCCAATCTGAAAAGGCTGCATGTCGTATGATTCCAACTATAAGGAATTCTGAAAAAAGCAAAACTACTGAGACAGTAAAAAAAATCAGTGGTTTCCAGGGGTTGGGGATGAGGGTGGGAGAGATGAATATGTGGAGCACAGGGGAATTCTAGGGCAGTGAAAATGCTGTGTGATGCTATAAGGATGACTGCATGTTGGTGTGCATTTGTTCAGCCCATAGAATGTACAACATCAAGAGTGAACCCAGATGTAAAACTATAGACTTTGGATGATTATGATGTGTCAATCTAGGTTCATCAATTTTCAAAAATGTTCCATGCTGGTGGGGGATGTTGATAATGTTATGACTGGGGGGTGAGCAGGGCACATATGGGAAATCATTGTACCTTCCTCTCAATTTTGCTGTGAACCTAACATTGCTCTTAAAAAATGTAAGCTTTTATTTTTTTAAAGAAAGAATTGTGCTTCTATTTGCTCATTGTAACAAAGTAACATAATCCTGGGTTAAGGAAATGTAGAAGAAAATGTTCCCTAACTTTCATAGTTTTAATTCAAGAATTCCAGGTCTAAAATCTCCACCCTGGAAAGAATTTCAGTGTCTGCTTCTCAGCCCGCCCATTGCACACTCCATCCCCGATGCTCCGGGTCTTCCTCGGGGGGTTGCTCAGTCTCTGTGCTCAGAAACCAGCAGAGACTTGTCCCTCAGCACGACCATTTCTTTTCTGAGTAGATCTACTAGAAAGCTTTCCTGTAGTCAACTAAGACAGGGCTCTCTGTGTCACAAATGTCAGAAATAATGAACTTAGTCTCGAGATAGAAGTGGGGTCCAGCCTGGCACCCCGCTGGGATGGCACTGATGACACATTTCACAAGTATTGTTAACTGTGTCTGCTATTCAACAGCAAATTCACATTAGAGATAATCACTCTGATTTCCCTTTGTTTTCAGAGTTCAAACAAGTTGTACACATTCAGGTCAATCCATCCAGTGATGCTGCATTTGAAAATTAATTCCATTTTAAGTTTAAATTCTCAACAGTTGCTCTGAAGATTCTCACTCGGAAGCCCACGCCAGGCACCACCGCTGATCAAAGATGAGACTGGAAAAATAGAGGCATGAGCCCACACATCAAATTGTAACGTGATCTATGAAGTTAAGAAGCCAGTATACCAGCTAAAACAGTAATGAATAAATTAACTGTGAAACCTACAGCTAACACACACATTTGCACCCACACAAACACAAACAAACGCGCTCGGCTTGATGCTTTGCACATGCCATTTCATTTCATCCTTTCAACCATCCCACGAGGTAGGTACTATAATACCCCCGTTTTACAGGTGGGAGAATTTAAGTTAATATAGGTTCAGGAATTTACCCAAGGTCACCCAGCTAATAAACAGTGAACTGCGGCACAAGCTTAGAGGTGAGGGTCTTTGTTATTGTGATATTCCACCTGTCAGTGAGAAAGACAAGAATGAGGAGTCAGAGACCCCAAATTCTAGTCTAGGTGTTCCTATTTGCTTTGTTTACTTTGGGCAACAGATCTGTGAAGCTCTGCTATGAATAATTAAATACGACTAGTCGCATGTTTGGGGCAGGTGTACCTGAGAATATCCTTAGATATTTCTTAGAATGAAAATCATTTCTATAAACTGAATTCAAATGGTTTACAGTTTTTATGGAAAGAGGAATGTGAAACTGCAAGAACTTGTGCCATCTCTGACTTTCACTGATGTGTGATTCAATCACTTTCCAATACGAGGGCAAAACAAGAAAGCAAATTGACTGGAAACAATATGCTGATGTTATTTTGGAAAGTAAATGTTTTAAATTAGTCTTAAATAAATGCTGCTATTTACATGGTCGGTTTTCAGTTCCACTTGCATGGTCCTTTCTTCTCAGTGACTTTAGTGAATAGTTTAGTCTCTCTTGCATGAAAAACAATTGTCCATCACACAAAATGAGCACTGCCTGATTCAGTGCCATTGGGGAGTGGTGGAGTCTTCATTTTTCTTTCATATCTAATAACCACCATCATCATTTAATACCTATCGGGAACAGCCTCAAAATAAACATGCTTCCAGATTTCTCCATGAATTATAATTATATTTCAAAATAAAAAATCACTTAGCTTTTGCTAAGATATGAATAAATGATCAAAATACAGCTGTTTCTAAAAGCCTGTAAATGTCTTTTCATACTTTTCTGTAGCTGTCCTCTTTTTTCATCTAACACAACTTTCAGTCACATTTCTTTAGTGTTCAAATTCCCCTCTCATTGACACAGACATAAATCCCTCTGATTTATTTACAAGTAGAAAAGACAAACTCTTTTCATAAAGTTCCTTTGCAACAAATATTGCTGTTAGTTGTGCACCAAAAAATCTGTGTGCATAGTTGAAGCTATAAAAATAAATTCCCGATCATTTTGTTTGTAAAGAATTGTTTACGAGTGTTGAATGAGGGTGGACTCTGGGGGAAGAATTGTGTATATCTAGCAAGTTCAGAGGACCAAAAAGAGGTAATTCCAGACTCTTTAAATACCACCTTCGATTGTCATTGAAGCACTTCCAACTGCTTAATCATGCACAGTGCTGTACAAAGAATCAAGCCAGAAATTACACACAGGTGCGAGAAAATGGGGGAAGCAGCTGAGTAATGGTCTGATTGCAGAGGCACTGGAAGGCGTTTCGGTCTCTTTCAAGTAATACTCTTATAGAAACACTGAACAGCTATTGCTTCTGCAATACAATTTTAAAAAGTCGCTTAGATATTTGTTGTTTGAGTGATTGGCCAAATGTCAAAACCTCAGTTTCCTCATTGTCAAATGGAGTAAAAATGCCCATCCTGTAAGGTTGTTTTAAAATTCAAATTCAGTGATAGATGCTTTTAAGAATACTTTGTAAACTATAACACACCACAACAAATGTAGGGTAATGGAATTATTAAAATGTTAAATAACTTTATAATTCATGTTATATTAGGTATAAAGTAATTGGCCAACATTTCAAGGTAGTGTTATTAATATTTACATTCAAAGCCAAGCAAGTGAACAAGCTGAGCATCCACACACAGCTCCCACCCCAAGCAGAAAGTGATTATTCCTGGAAAATGGACTTTAAGAAATCTCCCTTTCTGTTATTCCCTTTCAGTCCTGATGCTGCTAGCAGCAGTGGCCAAAGCCTGGTGTTATATAATTCCTCTTAGAACATCCTGACTAAGGTTCAGCCCCTTTCGCATGGACACTTGTTTTCACTTGCTCTCATATCAACCCGTGAGAGATGGGAAGAGATTATTATCTACAATACACATACAGTACACCAGGATTCAAACAGGTGGGAAACAAGCTCAAGACCACACAACACGGTCAGTGTGAAGTGGGGTCAATCTGGGGATCTCCTTGAGTCTTTGCACTTGCTCAGATGCCCACCCACCTTCCAGCTCCTCCAGCACCTGGGATTCCTGCCTTAGGGCTGCATTCCTTTCATATAAGGCTTTAGACCTTTGCAATCAAATTGGAAGGGGTATTATTAACGGTTATCATTAATAATTTAGTAGTAGTTTCACCTTCATTTAAATGAATTGTAATTATTTTCTTGTGATCATTTTTGATAAAAAGGAAGAGACAACAAAAATGATGAGAGACATGGGACAGAGGAGAGATTTGGCAGATTTACCCAGGCTTAGTTGGTCAAATGTTGGAGTGAGATATTACAAGCACTGCTAGTCTTGGCTCCATGGATACACGCATCTATGGAGAGATACAATGAGATAGAGGCATATATTCAGGACACACAAATGGTACCACTGGTTGGAAGTATGAGAGAGTCATGTCCATATTAAGTGGAGAAAACGGGGTTAATAAATCTTTTTATTGGGGCAATCCTGGGCAGTTCCATGCAATTCCAAAAGTTTTTTAATGCTAGAGATAGATCGCTGAGATTTGCTAATCATTTAGTGACTTTAGTGATTTTCATGGCCAAATAAGATATTTCAGACAAAAAATAAATGTCAGTAGGGATAGAAATATATCAGATTGGAAAACTGAGATTGGGGAAATCTGCAATATCACTAATGATGCTGAAATCAACCTTGATCAGGGTAGGAGAAAGAGAGGAAAAAGAACATGTCGAATATGCATCAACACAAGTTGGCAGAATTTACAATCTATTCTACCTCAATAGGCAAACAAAACCCAGAAAGAACTCATAATCCTCCTACTCTCTTCAGTCTTCCATGGCCCCGGTCCCCTCTTTCACTTACCTCTTCCTGCCATTTGCTTAACAGCTCAAACCTATAAATTATTCCTCCTCTTCCCTGCTGCTATCCCTCATCCATCCAAGCAGCCACAGCTCCTTCCACGCCAGCTCCCAGAGCGGATCTCATCCTCTGCTTGCCGCCACGTCTCTCCCTGAGCTGGGGGTTCACCATCTCTCATCTACGCAACTTTTAAGGCTTTTCCCTTCCCCTCGAGTCCCTCTTCAGTGTGTACCAGACTCCTCTTGAACATGCACATTTCACAAAGCCGTTCCTATCCTTAAACATCTTCAAAAACTCCCAAGACATTTTAAGTTCAAACCACTCAGTAAATTTTCAGTGGTCTCTTCAGGGCTTTTTGTGTCCCTGGAATGCAGAGGCACTCAGGGAAACCTTGAGATAAACTTACTGACAGAACCTCTGACAGAGGATGACAGAACCTCTGACACCTGGTTCCCTGAATGACCGCATGGAGAAAGCTTGTCCTCCCAATCTGTCCATCCACCCAATACTGTCATGTGAGCAGGAAAGTTACTTCTATTGCATTTGAACCATTATGGATTTTAGGGCTTATTAGTTGTAGCAAATAACCTACAGTAACTAACACAGATAGTCATCTAAAAGTTCCCAAATAGATTTGCGTTAGTTTGTTTGGATTATCACAAACATTAAAACACCACATTCCAGAAATTCTCATTGAAAAATAAAGGAGTCAGGTATACAAACTATTGTGTTAATATACAGCCAGGCACGGCATGTTCTGGCCCAAGCCAGACTCATTTCTCTATGTCTCCTCTCTCCACACACTCCAAAACCCTGAAAAACCAAAATCTACTTGCATGGAAATCTTGTTTTTCTGCCTACAAGCCTATAATGTTCTTTCCCAACTCCACTGACTGCCTGAAAAGCTTATACTTATCCTTCCAGTGTCCCTGTGCCTTGTCTAGGAAGATGTAGGTGGTCTTTCTTCTGCAAAATGATCTCTGTGGGCCAACATCAGTAATTCATAGCCTTTTCAATTTTATTTCTGACACATATGCCTGGTTTAAAGGAAACAAATGCCTTTTAAATATTAGATAGTTGTTTTTTTAAAAAAAAAAACAAAAAACCTCATGTACTGAGTGTAAGATCAAAAATGAGTATATTAATATTTAACTAGTGATCATCCCCTCATCGTGTCTTGGCAAAAAGACTCCTGTAGGTCTGGGTTGGCTTCTCCTCCTGACTTACCTGGCCAAGAGGGGATACAGGAATTATCGTCTCTCCTAACTCTAAGTTGACTACATGTGGTCCCATCTCTTTTCTGAACCAGGAGTCTTGAGCTCTGTCCTAAGAGGTGGTTGTCCTAAGCAGCTCAACCATTTCCAACATGAAACCATTCTACGATACTCTTCCCCATACTCACATTTTAGTCTCCAGAGCAGGACCAGCTTCCCATAGATTCCTCTTACCTGAGAGGTGACACCAGATGCGGACCTCCCCAGCTGAGCAGAGATGCAGGAGGAGCTGTTATGTCAGAATGGGTCCTAACACTCACTTGCTTCTTTCTCCTGTGATGCCATGAAGGAGAAGGTGTCTAGATACCCTTGGCTCAATGACTTTATATTGCTTAAGTAGATGACTTTATCCATCACATCTCTTGGGCAGGATCTTCTTGAACACTACAAAGTTGCTTATTGATTCATAAGTGTTTTTGAATCAACAAATAGTCATTATCTGAATATTCACTTTTTTCCTGACTTTGCATTATGAAACTTTTCGAAGTTGAAAATTTGAAAGAATAGTAAAATAAACACCTGTATACTTACTCCTGATTCAACAATTGTTAACGTTTTGCAATATTTGCTTGATTTATCTACAGATGTATATCATTGTTATTATTATCTTGGCTAAATTAGTTGAAACTGAATTGCAGTCATGACATTTCAGTCTTAACACATTAACATGCATTTCCCCAAAATAAGAACATTTCTCTTACATTAATCTTAACACCATTTTCACACAAAATAAAATTAATGATTGTCTAAGGTATCTAATATCCAGTCCATATCTAATTTCCCTAATAATTCCAAAATAGCTTTTAGGGATGATTTTTAAAAATCATAGTCCAATCAATGCCTATGCATTACATTTGATTATTTTCTTTTAACTTAAAATATTCTGTACAGCCATTATGAAAAACCATATGGAGTTTCCTCAAAAAGGAAGGTTTCTCAAAAAGTAGAACTCCCATATGATGCAGGAATCCCACTGCTAAGTACATATCCAAGGAAAATGAAATCAGTATGTCAAAAAAATACTTGCACTGTCATGTTTATTTGCAGCACTGTTCACAATAGCCCAAGATATGGAATCAACTTAAGTGTCCATTAATAGATGAATTTATAAGGGACTTGTGTTATATATTCACAAAAAATAGAATACTATCCAGCCATAAAAAAGAATAAAATCCTGGCCAGGTTCATGCCTTTAACCAAGTACTTTGGGATGCCAAGGTGGGAGGGTTGCTTGAGCCCAAGAGTTTGAGACCAGCCTGGGCAACATAGCAAGACCCCCATCTCTACAACAAAATGAAATAAAATTAGCCAGGCGTGTTGGCACACACCTATAGTCCCAGCTACGTGGGAGGCTGAGACAGGAGGATTGCTTGAGCCCAGGAGTTTGAGGTTGCAGTGAGCTGTGATCACACCACTGCATCGTAGCCTGGGCAACAGAATGAAAAGAAAGGAAGAAAGAAAGAAAGAAAGAAAGAGGGAGGGAGGGAGGGAGGGAGGGAGGAAAGAAAAAGAAATTTTGTCATTTGTGACAACATAAATGAACTTGGATGATATTACATTAAGTAATATAAGCCAGACAGAGAAAGACAAATACCACATGATCTCACTCATATGTGGAATCTAAAAAGTTGCTCTCACAGAAATAGAGAATAGAATAGTGGCTACTAGAGACTGGGGAAGGGAGGGAGGAGGAGGGAAATGGAAGAGAACAATAGGGTGACTGTAGTTAACAATAATGTATTGCATATTTCAAAATAGCTAGAAAAGAGGATTTTAAATGTTCTCACTACAAAAAATGATAAATGTTTGAAGTGACAGACACATTCACGACACTGATTTAATCATTACACAATGTGTTCATGTATTGAAACATGAACATTGTACTCCATAAATTGTACAATTATGCATCAATTTAAAAAAATAATTAAAAAAGTAAAACATCCCCTTTCTATTTTCATGATGACGACTGTGAAGAGACCAGGTTCTCTGACTTACAGAACATCTGCCATTCTAAATTTTTGTAAATGTTTCCTTCTAGTATACTTTGTTACTTTATTTCTTTATTTCCTGTAATCTGGTCTTGGTAAGAATATGTCATAAATGATGCTGGGTACTCCATAGTGAATTGTCAAGAAATATATACCTTTATGTTGACCCATTCTTCTTAAAGCTGAGTTGGACCACTTCCTAAACTGGTGGTCACCAGAGGGAACCACTGTGAAGGTATATTTCCCCTGTGTAATTATATGGAAGCTTACACCAGGATCCTTGCCAATATTTTGTTCAACAGCCATCACTAATAGTTTTAACATCTTTTATTGATGTTTTTCTGAATTAGTCATTTCATTGGAGATTGTAAATGGTGACTAAGTATTTCATTGCTTCTGAATAAAAAGTCTTACATTTATTAGTTCACATTCTTATATTAATGAGAGCTTTACTTCACCACCAAGGAATGACCTATTTTATGTTTTAGCTTTTCTAAAACTGAGTTGTTTCTTACAATTGATTGCGTGGTCACTGTCAGCTAAGTAGCAAAGGTGATGCACTTCTGTGCAAACATTCTGTTGACAGTTTCTGGTAATATCGATAAAGTGTCAACATCAAGGCATTTTAGATTCTAAGAAATATAGCTATCCATTTGCAACGGACAAACTCTGACCAAATGTGGTAAAGTATTACAGTTTATTTATTCAAAGCACAGAAATGTCAATGTTCTTAGAAAGAGGATTGTATGTGTTAGCTTTAGTGACACAAATGTGAAGCCTGCTGGACTTTAATAAGCACAATAAATATGATAATAACTTAATTAGAAAATACATCAATTTTTGAGACCTTTGACTCAGAGCTAAAATACTTTGCTGAGAAGAAAGGAGGGTACTCCATTTCCACCTCCACAAGGTTTATTTCTCTTGCTTGTGTGAATTGACCCTAAAGGCAAGACCCCTCCACTGATGCCCACCTGTCCTCACACACCCCTTTGACTGACAGCCTCACCTTCACACATGAATGCACCTGTGTGAATATTATTTCTCTATAGAAAGGATTAATAACCCAGCCTGGACAGAGATGTATGTGGTCAGTTAATCAAGCCCAAAGAGTAAAACTCTCAACACTTTTGTATCATGTTAATGACATCTGTTAGCGTGTGCTTGGAGACACCATTCTTCTGTGTATGGTGTGCAGTTTTGCCCAAGCACGCCTGTGGTGTCAGGATGGGGGTTGCAGGAACAGGGCAGTGGGAGCTCAAGCACAGCCTCCCTGGCAAAGGCCCCTTGTCGTGTTCTTGGCTCCTGAGTCTGTCCGAACCCTCCCAGGGACTGGGTCCTCGCTGGCTTGCCAGGCAGTCCACTCAGTTTGTGAAATGATCCAAATGTAAGGATGTTATCTTTTATATCAAGTGCAAATTTACCTTTCTGTTGTTTTTGCTGATTCACTCGATTCAACTCTGTGGAGCAATGTAAGCATAATATTTCTTTTATTTTATTTTCAGAGAAATTCATGGCCCTGTACTGTTCTTTTGTGTTCTCAGTTCTAAGCTATGCACATACACTTCCACCCACCATGCTATTTCCAGGTCTGTCTGGGGTTCGGGTGGTCTCCTCAGGCTGCACCCTTATTGGCCAATGTCCTACCAACAACACAGTGCCAGAACTGAGCCCCCCCCCCCTTCAGAACTGCTCCCACCTGGCGGGAGACCGGGTGCAGACAGACGGCCGTGACTCCTGTGCTCTGTACATGGCTTCTCCACAGCACGTTGGGCTGCGTTATGTTTTTTCAGTGGTGGTAACAAAACTGACTGAGCACTTACTTTCAATCAGACTCTGTGTTCTGCTATCGCTGCCTCATTTAATTCCTAAAACAATGTTATGAAGTAGTGCATTAGTTCTCCATTGCTGCTATAACAAATCAACACAAATTTATCAGCTTAAAAAAATACAAAATTACTGTTTTGCAGTTCTGTAGGTGGGAGGTCCTGCGCGGCTTTCACTAGGCTAAAATCAAGACGTCAGAAGGGCCGCATTCCTTTCTGGAGGCTGTAGGGGAGACTCTGGTGTTTTGCTTATTTAAGTTGCTGGCAGAATTCAGTTCCTTGCCATTGCAGGACTGAGGTCTCATGTTCTTGCTGGCTGTCAGTGGAGAGCCATTCCTAGCTTCCGGAGGCAGCTGCAATTGCGGCTCATGGACCTCCGACTCCATCATCAAAGCCAGCAGCAGTAGGTCCTGTCCTCACACTTCCTGTCTCTCCTGTCTGTTCTGTCCTTGCATCTCTCTCACTTACTCTTCTGCCTTCCTCTTCAGATGGTAAGGGTCCATGTGATTACATCAGGACCACCCAGATAATCCAAGATAATCTTCTTATTTTACTTTTATTTTATTTATTTATTTTTGATAGAGACAGGGTCTGGCTCTGTCACCCAGGCTGGAGTACAGTGGCATGATCATAGCTCAGCTGCAAGCAGCCATGGACTCCTGAGCTCAAGGGATCCTCCTGCCTCAGCCTCCCAAGTAGCTGGGACTACAGGTATATGCCACCATGCCCAGCTAATCTTATTTTAGGGTCAGCTAATTAGCAACTCTCTTTCTATCTGCAACCTTAATTCCCTTTTGCTATGTGGTTGGTGTAATATAGACACAGGCATGGCACCAGGAGGTGAAGAGCACAGGGCCCAAAATTCTGCATAAGTCAAATAGATATTATGCCATCTGGACATAGCTGGAAGAAATTCTAGAAATATCATTCTTGGACATGGATTTCCCTGGATCAAGCACCATTCAGTGGAACACTAGTTAGATGACAAAATTAATGAACACTCACAGATCTAAAACTATAAATAATCTTACTTCACTGATGTAAGCCTTGATCTCAGTTTGTAAGTATGTTTGCCTGATTATGGCAGAGTGTAGAGTGACCCAGCTGGGCACATCTGGAGGCAACTGATAAGATCCCTGATTACAACATGAGCCACAGAAAATGTGACTCTTTTGCCTGCCATCTGGGGAGAGCACACAGCAGGGACTCCCTCTCTTTGGCGGAGCTGACATCACTGTATGTGCTGGGCCTCCAGATGAGAACAAATCTTCTCCCTGGTGCAAGAAAGCATAACTCAGCTCCAGGGACATACTGTCTGCCATTTCTCTGTTCCTCCAAGAGCATGCTCTGACACCTGCCATGCTAGTGGGATAGGAGGGTACACTTTTGTGTGCTGGAGGCGGTGACAATGACAAGTCTGGGGCAGATCCTGAAATAGTCATGTGTGTGTTCCTAGTCACAAGGCACAAGTCACAGATCTTAAGAAATGCATTAGCTCTTGGAACCCTTGTTTGCTGTTGATGTAAATGCAAAATGGTGCAGCTGCTATGATAAAAAGTATGAAGATTCCTAAAAATATTAAAAATGAAATTACTATCTGGTCTAGCAATCTCACTTCTGGATATATAACCAAAAGAATTGAAAGAAGGATCTCAAAAAGATATTTACACACCCATGTTCACTTCAGCATTATTCACATTAGCCAAAATGTAGAAGCAACCCAATGTTCATTGACAGATGAATGGATAAACAGTATGTGGCACATACATACAAGAGAATATTATTCAGTCTTAAAAAAGAAGGAAACACTGTCATATGTTACAACATAGATGAAACTTGAACGACATTACATTAAGTGAACAAGCCAGTCACAAAAAGACAAATACAGCATGATTCCATTTATATGAGCTATCTAAAAAAAGGATCCTGTGGTTCCCAGAAGACTCCTCAAGAGACAAGATGAAAGAGAGGGAGGCAAAATGCAAGAAGAATTAGAAAAACAGAATAGAATATGTAAACTGGAGGAATCATTTCTCCTTCATGAGAGAGACAACTTGGAGGATGGGTATGGAATGTGGAAAGGGAAAATGAACATATAGCCATCAATGAATTTCAGTTCAGTGCACTAAGTCTAGGTCAAGATACAGACGTATGGCTTGACAAGACAAAGGGAGTTTGTAAAAAAAAAGTATGCAGAAGAAAAAAGTTGATAGGGATGATGCCTGCTAAGAAAAACAGCATCAAATTAGAAGCAAATAATGGAAAGAGACATGCAATGAACTGTAGTGAAGTGGATTTGGACAGATGAAGGGAAACTTTGGGTCAGAAATTCTCTTTCAAAATTATCTTTGTTTCTGTTGGCACTACTGGCTGTTTTGTTATAAACACAGGTGGTCAACAGAATTTTACAGGGTATAGCATGCCTATTCCTGTTCACAAACTCTCAATAGATCCTTGTTTCTAGAAAATTAAATAAAATGTCTTAATTTATTTTCATTCATTCATTCTAAATAATTCAAATTACAAAGATTTACCAAGCATGGTAATTTTTAGAATGGTGTAGGGTAGAAAAAGACAGAAAGAAGTCAAAGGTTACTCTCAGGTTTCAGGCCTGAATGACTTGAAAGAAAAAAATAAGTAGTATCATTAACTGCAATATCCACAACAAGAACTGTTCTAGAAGCCAGAATACCAGGTAACTTTCCTCTTTGTACAGCAATATTCTAGGCCTCCATTTAAGACTGAATATAGAAAACATAATTTATTCCAAAAGTTATATTAATAGTGACTACTTAAGTAGTCCTAATCAATTAATTACCTCTGCTTTTCTTGAACATAATTTAGTATCTAGGTAGAGGCTTATCCTTGGTGTGGTAGACAGACCACCAGAGACCATGCTGCACGTTAAGGACTCAAACAGGGCTTTGCTGGGGAAATCTTTTACATGAATTTACTCCTTTTTTGTTTTCATTTATTTCCGAAATACATCCTGTTTTCTATTGCACTTTCCACAGATACGAGGTTAGCATTAAGGACTTGATTCATCAAAAGCAGCGCTGCATTTCAAGGACTGGTCTGTGTTCACCCAGAGCCACCAGAGAGCATCACCACCTGTCAGTGTCTGACGGGGTCTGCAGCTGCCCACCAAAGCAAAAGCAAAGTGAGTTTGGATTATCCGCTGCCATCCACGACCCTCGCAGACCAATGGTGGTATATAATGCTTACAAAGGGTGGTGACAAGATCTGCCTGAAGAACACCAGAATGGATAAAATTCTACTTCTCATCTCAGTGGGAAATAAAAACAGGTGACCTCTCCCTTTGGAAAGAACTGAGAACTCTGTGTTCATGGGACTACTGGCCTGTCTGCTTGGGGAGGGGT
>RJWJ010015171.1:0-36697 GCA_004363605.1 Indri indri | reverse complement strand
TCACATCCCTGGTCTTGCAGGCAGAGGAAGAAAAGGATAATTATTCTCCTAGGTGGGTCCAGATCTCAGGCAGAAACTAATGGTTTTGGGAGAGCCCATGGTGGTAGTGTTGGGGGAAGGTCAGTTAAGAATGTTAAAATGTCATGTTTTGAAGTAAAAATGTTTCTAATTTCCTTCAACACCATATTGGTTAGTGAACCTCCTCATCCATTGCCCTTTTTCTGCACCGACATTCTACTGTTACGTCTACTTTCTGGCCCTATATGTGGGGGTCATTAAATGCATAAGAGGTTCAGATATCTCTAATTTAGCTTCTTGTCAAATATTTACGTCATGGGTAGAGTCTTGCAAAGGAGTTGTGATTAGTTGCCAAGGAATATCAAGAATCAAATGCAATTGTTAGTATTGAAAGATTTTTCTGTTTATTTCTGCAAATACAGAGGATAAACACTGTCAGTTCAAAGTAAACTCCGGAGTATATATAATTTTCAAAGATGATAGTCCTCTAAAATTTCCATTGTTCAAAACACATGGCAGAGTGCTAGATTTTTCAGCCAGCTCTTAGGGGTTAACAGTGCCATAGGAGAAGAATCAAGCAACTGCCTTGCCCTCTGGACACTTTGAAACTAATTAGAAACTTCCATTAAAGAGCTTAAAATCTAATGGAGACATACAAGTGGAAAAAAAAAAACTAAACAAAACAAATGCAATCATGGTTGTGAAGGAGGCAAATTCTGAGCTTCATCTTTAGAATAAACAGGAGAAGACAAACAATTTAAATTTGAGAGAGGATAATAAAAGCACAATATGGGAAACACAAGCTACTGTTCTGAAAGATGCTGTTTTGAGAGATGTTCAGATTTTGATTGGAAACAGCCATTTGTCTCAATCACTTGAGAACTATTTACTAACTCGCCCTCCCTGCCAAATATTTTTTCCCTCATTCCCACTTACGTGATTAGGAAGCTAATTCCATCTAATGATGATCCCCAGTTGTGTGACAAATACCACTTGCTCTGTGGATTTGTTAATAATCTTTCCCTTCCTGCCAATAAGACAAGGTAAGGGTATGGAATCTCCATTTATCCTTGAAAAATTTTTATTAAATGTGAGATAGTGACATTAGTATTCACCTTATGGTTGCTACCTTACTCACTCTCCCATACTTCCTCTTTTAATTGCTTCCTCTACTTCTCTTTTTCTTCTCCTTTTTCTGTACCATGATTTATACCTACTTCTTGCCTGGGGAGTTCAGCAACTTCAAGGTCTTCACACAATACTTTAATAAGCACTGTTCCTTCTGTCAGTGAACTGTGATCTGAGGGGACCCTAAAACAGAAAAGGCATAAAGACATAAACAAATTAATAAGAAATAATAATAATGGAAATGGAATATTTGCTGGATTTGATGGATATTTAAGAGGAGTTTTATATGATGCAGTAGATAGAGCTCTGAATCAAGAGTGCAAAGATACAGGGCCTGGTCCTTGCTCTGCAAGTAATTAGCTATAACTCTTTGACAAACTGATCTTTCTTACCCTGAAGGTGAAAGAAAGTAAGTAATACAGAATGTGATAAGTGTTGTAAGAGAGATTCCAACTATTTGCTGTGGGAATACATACAGGTAAGGTTTTATTCTTGCTGTTGGGATTAGGAAGAATTCATGGAGAAAATGTCACTTGAACTGGGCCTTGAAGTTTATAATGAGTTCTAGCAATCAAAAAAGAGAAGAAGAAAGGAAGAGAGGCATTTCAAAGTGAGTTCACAATATCAGCAAGGAAAATATAAGCTATTATTCAATAATGCAGAAGGATTTTAAAAGGCATAGAACATGCTTCTCAAATTTTGTAGTATTTACTGCTGGTGATTTCCAGTGGCCTATAAAGTGATGCTAAATTTTGTGGAAATTTTAAAAAATCAGAGAAATGCATACAACATCACAAACAAAATTATGTTTTCTGAAGTTTCAGTAGTTATTAATAATATTTATTTTGGGAGGGGTGGAGTCTCACTGTGTCATCCAGGCTAGAGTTCCATGGAGTCAGCCTTTAGTTCACTGCAACCTGAAACTCCTGGGCTCAGGTAATCCTCCGGCCTCAGCTTCCCGAGTAGCTGGTACTACAGGTGCGTACCACCACACCGGGCTAATTTTGTTTTTCTATTTTTAGTAAAGATGGGGTCCCACTCTTGCTCAGGCTGGTCTTGAACTCCTGACCTCAAGCAAATATTTATATTCTTAAATGTTGTAATGTTGTGCCATGATAGTGCTTTCAATCAGTATTTAGTGAATAGTGTTCAATTTCTTTTAACTGAACTATTTTCAGGTTGTCTTTATATTATTGTTAGATTTGTTAAATTTTGGTTTTCGTCATTATTGTGCTGCTTTACATTACCAATTAAGCAACATGGGTCAATGATTCAAAAAGTTTAATTGAGACCTAAAAGTGGGGAGGATATAGTAAATACAAGAAAGCATATCATGAATAGGACACTGGGATTAGCAAACAATAGAAGTCTGTTTGGTGCTACAACAACTAACTCTTGCAAATATGATGAATTTCCCAAGAACCTAGAATGAAAACCTGAAAATGGGAAGTATGATGACGTCTGTTAGAAAAATTAGATTTTATTGGACCACGAGTCCACCAGTCTCTAATACTGACTGCCTTATCTCTTATGAAACTTTGTCTGCTCTGTCTGTAATGACATGTAGGGAGCATTCCTTGCTTTCATGTTTTTGTTTGTTTGTGTTTAACAGAGCACAGTGACCTCTCATATACTAGGAACAAAGTTAGAGATAGTTATTCCAGGAGAGAAAACAGAATGAGACATTGGCTAAATGTTCTCTGTCACATGACCCTTTTGGTAGGTAATGCATCATTTCAATGAAATGTAATATGAGAGAGCAATTGCTATCACGAGTGTGTACTCTCGGATACCTTGGTTTCCAGCTGGAGGAAAACACTGAGGCTCAGGGTATGAAATGTGCTGATTACATGGAAGCCTGAAGAAGAGCTCTGTACTATTCATCACTAAAAATCATGCTACAGGAAAAGGGATATTTCATTTAGAATCAGCCAATTTTCCTAGCTATGACATGGATTTCAAAAATTGCATCAGGATTATGATTTATGGACCATTGAAGTGTATGACGAGAAAGGGCCAGTTAAGTCAATAGAAGAGTTTATACCTGTATAACAATTCCCATACCACTTTATTTGCAGAAATCAGCTGTCATTTAACAACATACCTTAATTCTATGTTGAATAAAATTTAGAAAACTGAGACTATGTATAACCTTGTTATTACATATAATCACACAATCATGTATAATTACCTATACTTCTTTGGGCAAGGAGTATCTTTATTTTTCACCCTGAATTACACTACCTTTTGAGGAGGAAGGTGTCATCAGGGATGAGATAAAATTATGTCCTCTCAAGGCACTAAAGTAGAAGAAAAATATACCTTTCTCTGATTTCGAGAATACTCAAATAAGTAAAATGAATACCTTAAACAGCATGAAGTTATTATTAATACATTCTGGACACAGTATGGATTTTTTTTTTAATTTGAGCATGAGCTGTCTTTACTGAAAATGAAACCACAACATATAAAGAGATGCCATCTAGTACTAAATGAAAATAAATAGCAATTTGAGTTCATTCTTTGCTGTTTTCTTCTAGATTTGAGTGTTCCCAAAAGTTGTCCACACACTAAAAACATTGTACTATCCAGTTCAAATAGAAAAAGAATTAGCTAAGAGGATATAATTTCTCCCAATATAGGCATTTTCGTGTCAATTATATGTTTAATGTAATTTTTATCATCGTGTTGTTTTCATCACCAAATCTTGAAAATGCGAATGATATGCTACTTGAGTTAGTATTCACCACTGCATGGAAAGCAGTCTTTGGTGAGAATTGCATGCTACATCTATATGTTCAAAACAATTAAGCAGAACTGCTATATACTTGCCACATGTTTCTACTACTCTTTTACTATTTTCCCCATTCTCACTTAGATCCAGCCTCACTGGCCTCATTGATGTTTTTTTGGACTTGCCGGACACTAAGCCTTTCCTCTGGCTGTTTCCTCTCCCTGAAACAATCCTACTCCAGATATTCACTTGCCTAAGTCTCTTACCCCTGTCACACCTGTGCTTAAATCTCAGCTTCTGTGTAAGAATTGTCTTAAACACCCCATTCCTGCATGCTTCAAAAAACACTCCTCATCCTTCTTACTCTGTTCTACTATTTTATTGCACTTATTATTCTCTAATATACTAAATAATCAACTTATTTGTTATGTAGATTATTTATTGACTATCTTCCTTTTTCAACGTAGTTTCTTCAAGGGACAGGTAGTCCGGTAGTTAGCATCAGGAAGTCTGCCCAGGGGCCTTCAGCATCTCAGCTCCTTGTCTTGCAGAAATTCACCATTTCTGGAAAACAACTCAGAAAGATCAAATAGTAAAATGTTTAGGGCTCTGGTCAGCATGCCCTACTGGCTTGAGAATCTGAAACATGAGAGGAGAGGAGTATTAAAAAAAAAAAAAAAAACATATAGGGGCTCTTTGAAATTTGTTCATAGAGCCAGTGACAACCTGATACCAATATAAATACAGATATAGATAAAAATCATTCTATTTTTATTGAACTCAGAATCTGGCAGTATTTTGGAGGAACAAACTCAGAAGTCTACCACTAAAATATGCGGTTGACCTAACCCTCAGTCTATTTATACTGACACATAAACTTGGATTCATTCGTTAGATAACTATTACCTTATAAAAGAAAAACACAGTCATTGTACAGCATTGGCTGTACAGAGGACAGATAATGGAGTGGGGGTGACAAGCTGAGTGTCACAAGTAGTAGGCAGAAGAAGGAACTCAGAAATTAAGGAGAGTAACTGTAAAGTGTGCCCTGATGGATAGAAGGTGTGAATAGGCTTAGAAAAATATAGGGCAACCTGAACCCCTGTTGCAAGAAGATCAGGCCTAGTTGAATGACATACCAGGGTTTAAGGCCTCCAAGGGAAAGCCTTTCCTCCTTGGGGGGAAGCTGTGGACTGATCCCATTCCTGAGTTGCATGGTACTGCGAACAGCCAAAGAAACAGGGTTGTTTTCCACTCTCTCAGGCCCAGATCCTGTCTACCTCAATTGATTATTCCACTACTTTCTTCTTTTGCTCCTTTAAAGAGGAGTGAAATAGATAACCCTGCTAGCACAAAATGAACAAACTAATCATAAAGAAATAGGACCAGTGTTGTCAGCGTATGCGGGGACTCGTTGTATAACAGGTAGCTCTGGTGTGTACAATTGTTTAAGCAAGATGGTTTGCATGACTACTCCCTGAAAGCACAGGCAGTGATGTTAGCTAAACAAATAAAAAATTTTTAAAAATGGAGCAAGAAATAAACAATTATGCATTCCTTTTATGCGTCTGGCACTCTCCTGTTCTCTTTCAAAGGCTATTTTATTTCATCCTCTCAGAAAACATGTGTGGGGGAGATTTTATTAAAACCAATTACAGATGAGGTAACTGAGCCTCAAAGAGGTTAAGTCACTTTCCTAAAGTATATAAAAACTTTTGTAAAGTCTGCTATAATGCTAACTCATTTGAATTTTTTCTGTGAAACTCTGTGTTAAAGGATGCATAACGTTTTTTAAAAGTTTTACTGGACTTAATGTTGTTTGGATCCAAGAATTTCACACAAATTCACAAAAGGGCAGTTTTCTTCTCATATTTCATGTTTTTGGTTTATATTTTATTTTCTCAGCAGGCTTTTCCTGGTCATCAAGACTAGGTTAGCCAACTTGTTATATTGTCTCATAGTACCTGTACTTTTATTTTTGTTTAAGATAATTACTTTAGTAATTACATAATTACTAGTGTTACATGCGTGAATTATATAATTAAGTATGTATACTGTTTAGTTATCTGCCTTCTCTAGCCACACAGCTCCATGAGGGCAGAGACTGTGCCTATTTAGTTTATTTCCAGAATTTACTGAAAGCTCAATCAACTTTTGTGGAAGGAAGGAAGGAAGGAAAGAAGGAAGGAAGGAAGGGAGGGAGGGAAGGAGGGAGGGAGGAAGGAAGGGAAATGAGAAAGAAAGAAGCCTCTGCTAGGAATATCAAGACTGTATTCTAGCCTAATTAGCCAAGATAACCAGATTAACTGGGGAACTGGCAGGCTGTTTTCTGTCATCAGAAAATGTGTCTGCTGGGCATTAGCTTCTCTCCTAGGGCAACTCAGTACCCCATTAGAGTTTAAGGTCCTCATAATAGATTCTTACATTCTAAAGGGATAAGATTTACATCTATGGCACTTAATATAATTTAATAAATACTACACGTGTTGATTTTTTCCCCAAAGTTTCCTGTAAATTCTAATTTTTGTTTCTAAGTGGAATGTCATAGAAAGAAAAGAAGGGAAAACACATTGAAAACCGAATTCTCTGTGCATGTGTATGCATGCATATGTGCGGATGCTCTTACCTTACTTCTCATTTCCACTGCATTGCATAAAACAATAGTTAAAAGATGTAGATACTGAAATCAATCTGTCCGGGTTTAAGTTACAGCACCATCATTTCCAAACTGTACAAACTTGGGCAAGTTACTTAAGCTCTCTTTGTCTCAGTTTTATTTTATTTTAGCAATTAATCAAGGATAATTATATTACTCACCTCCAAAGATCATAAGAGTTAATTTCTGTTAAGTCTATAGACCATTGCCTGGCATACTGTAAATGCTCAATAAGCCCTGACTATTCTAGTGATTATTTCAAAGAAAAACTAGAAATAAAATGTGTGATGATTTGGAGAAGCACAGGGCAGCTTAGCTCCAAGGAGTATAAAAATACCCTGATATTATCTTTTACTATACAGATAAAAATATTTAACTCTAGATTTAATTACAGTGTAGACTGCAGAGACAAGGTAGTGTCAGAAATAAAAATAAATGACTATGTTAGAGATGACTTTTTCTTCCCTTTCTTTCTTTCAAAACTCACCCCCAAAACTGCAAAAGAAAGAGAAATGAAAACTTGAATTTGTCTAAATTAGGAGACATCTTTAATGCATTAATCTACAATATTTCATGACACAGAGAGAGAGTATGTAACAGAGTAGTCACCTCTCCTCCTATGGATATGGAAGGGTAATATTGATAGGAGGGAATGTGGAACAGAGAAATGCCTTGAAAAAACTGGAGAAAATGTTTTATGTCTCTTTAAAACATCCCCCACTCCTTTTGCAGAACTAGAACCTGCATCCCTGCCTCAGGCCAGCGGTCTGGAAGGGCAAGGGAGTGTCCTTTGTTCTTTGTGCCAGAGAAGATGGGATTAATCCAAGGGGCAGGGGGGTCACAAGATTGTCATAGCCAAAGACAGGACTGTGGGATTAACCAGAACCTTTAAAAGCTCTGTCCTTCTGCACAGAAGCAGGATGCTGGTACTTTGAGATGGGAGTCTGCCAGCCTCTTCATTTGCTGGCAAATTAATAGACTTCTCTTTCCTTCTCCTCAAACCACTTGTCCACATTCTTCTGATATGCCTCAGAGACGAGTGTCAAACCTTTGGTAACAAGTAAAAAAAGGTAAATGACTCAGAAAAGTGGGAGCAAGTCAAATCTAAGAGCAAGAAAGCATTCTCAGATTGCAGATTCCTAAAGTCTTTTGAACTGATGAGGAAGATTAGTCTGGATTTGAAAACTGACAGAGATTATTTGAATTTAGGGCAAGGATCAATTAGATTAAATTTCTCTCACATTGAATTACCTTGACACCAATATCGACAATCAACTGAGCATCTATGTATTGAATCTATATTCTGTTTCATTGACCTATGTATGTATCTTTCTTTCAGTATCATATTCTTGATTTCTATGGCTTTGTAAGTATTGAAATGTAGCATTCTAAGAACTCCAACCTTTTTTCAAAATTATTTTACATATACCAAATCCTTTGCCTTTTAGAATTTCCTTGTCTATTTTTACCAGAACAACCAAACAACCAAACAAACAAAAACATCATGGAAATTATAGGGATTATATTGAATCTACAGATAATTTGTATCTTAAAAATGTTGATTCTTTTGATCTATAAGGTCCATTTAGGTCTTTTTAAAGTTTTCCCTGCAACTTAATGTAATTTTCAGAGATTTACGTATATTTTGTTACCTTTAGGTCTCATGTATATTACATTAATCCTAAATATTGAATGTTTTTTATGTTACTGAAGATAATACTTGTAATTTCAATTTCAAATTTGTTGTTATTAAGATAGAAATGCAATAAAATTTTAAATTGAACTTGTACCCTGTAAACTTCCTAATATTAACTGTAGTATTTTAGTTTTTATATATTCTACAGGCTTTTTTATTAATATATAGACACTCTTTTCATCAGTTTAAATTCTCCTTTTGTAATCTGTACATTGTTTTAATTTTTTTCATTTTATTATATTAGCTAGGACTTCTGTTACAATATTGGATAAAAGCAGTGAGACTAATTATCCTTTTTGTTCCCAATTGTAAAGTAGAAGCATTCAGTTTTTTATCATTAGCTGTAGATTCCTCATAAATTTTTTTTTTTTAGATTGAGGAACTTCCTTGTTTTAGTTTGCTACAAGTTGTTATTATGAATGTGCACTGAATTTTTTCAACTGCGTTCTCTGCACCTATTCAGATAATCAAATGCTCCCTTTTTGTTTTAATCTGTTGCGGTGGTGAAATAATTAATTGATTTTTGAATATTAAATCTATCTTGCATTTCTGAGATAAACCAACACATTTAAAATTTTACATTGTTGATTATTGAGTTTCATTGCATATCTTAAAAAGCGTTCACTTTTGGTTTATCACTCAGTTAAATTCCTGGAGTTCATTTTGAGTTTTTAGAGCAAGCCTAGAGAAGTCTTTAGTCCATGGCTAATTTTTACCCACTACTAAGGTGAAATTCTGAGGATTCCATTTGTCTCATTTATTATAATTTTTTTCCCATGCTAGCTAAAGAGATGATGACCTATTCCTGTGTTTGTCTACTCTAGGGATGGGGAACCTATAGCCTTAAGACTGCATGTGGCCTTCTAGGTCCTTAAGTGCAGCCTTTTGACTGAATCCAAATTTTACAGAACGATTCCTTTTATTTTTATTAATACATATTTGCTTGTCTTTTGTATTTTTATTTTATTTTTTAAATTAACATATTTAAAATATCAAGGAACAAAATAAGTTTCAATGATATAATCCTCCCAGATTGACTAGCACAATTAGAACATTAGTAAGCTGTAAGTGCTAAATTGATGGCTGCTACATTCACGATTTAGTTCTAACTTCCCCCGCCTGACTGATGCCACTACAACAGAGGCTGGTTGGCAAGAGTTTATGGGGGTTGAATACGCCAGTCTGTCATCAGCTTTTGGCAATGGTGCCCTGTGTTTCTGTTTGAAGTGGAATTTGTGAATAATTGCATGGTTGACAATATTTTTAAATCTGTCTGCTTAACAGCACATGATGTCAAAGAAGACCAAGAGAATACTGAAGGAAGGAAAAAAGCAGATTTTTTTTTATTGAGGATTGGGAATTACAATATTATCTTGTTTCTGCCAAAGATAAAATGAGTCGCTTGCTTTGTGATACTGCAATATCAACATTAAAGAAACTCAATGCTCATCAGCATTATAAGGACAACAAACATTTTACGTTAGAGAGAGAGGCTCAATAGGTTATATTGCACAAATTAAAAGATGAAAAGCAAAAGCAAAGACAATTCTTTCAAGCAATATTAAGACCTGGAAATAATGCCACTGAAGCAACTTATAAAGTAGCTTATATACTTGGGAAAAAAGGGTATCCATTCAGTGATGTAGAAATTGTGAAATAATGCATTGTCAAAGTTGTAGGGTGCTTAGAACCTGATAACATTTCAAAGTACAAACAACTGCCTCTTTCAAGGAGAACCATAACTGATCGGCAGCATGAATTAGCCTTCAACTTAACAGAACAACTTTATTCAGTACTTCAAAAGGAAAATACATATTATTCAATTGCTTTGGATTAATCAATTGATTATAATCACTCAGCACAGGTTATATACTTCATTCAGATCATACCAGAAGATTTTCTTTGCTATGAAGAGTTACTCGCTTTGGGTACTCTTGCAAACAGAACATGGGGAATAGATATCTTCAACAGCTTTCAAGAGAAATGTCATGCAGTTGGACTGAATTGGGTAAATTTCGTGAGTATATGTATAAATAGTACACCTTCCATGACAGGAAAACATGAAAGGTTTATTGCACAGATTTAAAAAGTATTAACAAATCCAGATGCTCTCATTTCTTTTCATTGTCTCTTGCATCAGCAAAATCTCTGTGCTAAAGCTACTATTTTAAGTGACACTTTGCAACAAGTTATAAGTATTTTTACCTATATTTGTGCAAATGCAACACAGCATCATCAGTTTTGTAACATGCTAAAGTTGAAGAATGAGGTATTCAGTGTGGATTTTGCCATATCATTCTAAAGTTCATTGGCTATCACAGGGACAGGTGTTAGCCATAATTTTATCCCTGTGAGAACAGATAGTTTAATTTTATGAAGAACAGAATCAGCAATGTGAATTATTGAAAGATTTCTATAGGAATGCAGCATTTCTGTGTGATATTGTGCCAAGTCAAAATGACTTGAATATTTCTTTGCAAGGTAAAGCTAAGTCTATGTATGATATGTGGCAAAAAATTCCAAGCATTTCCAAAAAAGCTGTCTTTTTTTCAAAACACTTCTTCAAAAGGAAATTTTGGGTTAACATTTTCCCCAGTTAGCAAAGGTCATTGATGAGCAGGATGATATATGTGAACCATCTGAAGAATATGCAGCTGTTATAGACCTATTAATTGGAGAATGCAATGAAAGGTTCGCTGACTTTGAGAATCATGACGTCACACTCAAATAAGCATTTCAGCCTCACCTAGTTGACATCACCAAGGCACCTAAGGAACTACAAATGGATTGATTGAGCTCTCAGTAGATGACATTTTAAAGTCATTGTTTGATGCTAAGAAAGATCCAATTGAAATATGGAAAAATGCAGTAGAATACCCACACCTTCGGCAACATGCCCGAAAAATGCATTCTTGCTTTTCAACCACTTATTGCTGTTAATCTACATTTTCCTACCTAACCCAAATCAAGACTTCCTTAAGTCACAAATGACTGATACCCATCCAGAGGATCAGCTGAAACTGTGCACCTCCATTTTGCAACCAAATATTCAAATGCTTTCCAACAAAGAGCAGACACAACTAAGTCAACAAAAGGTTAGTTAGCTTTAAAATTAAATAGTTTTAATTTTTTGAAATTATCAAGTACATAGTAGTTAGATTTTTACAAAATAATGTACATTTTTAAGTATGTCTAATTGAAGTTTCTTGAATGCGGTCTTATTTTATTACAGTTAAATTAATGGAGCCTTCCAACATGAAAAGGTTCCCCACCCCTGGTCTACTCCATTCCAGTAGTTCTTTCCCTGTAAATTCTTCTCCCACATGTTTAGATCAATACTCAGCCAAAGAGAAAAGGAGACTCTTCTGTAGAACATAATGATTTGAGAACTTTAATAGCTGTGATCAGGATAAAGTAGCATAAGGAATTTGGCCAAAAAAGAGTCTCGTTTAGAAAGGTTATATATTTAATTCCCTTTTTTGCTAATTTAAAATATGTGTTAAACATCCAGGTATAATTTCCTGGTTAATATCCAAAGGTCACAATACTATATAAAGAGTAAGAATCAGCTATTATTTGAAGTCATTATCAACAATGTATTGCATTGTTTTTCCATCAGAAACCTAAATAATTATTTACTCCAACCTAATAATTTTTCAGATTTGATTTTTTAAGTTAACTCTTACACTAGAATATCTTGATATGATTGTGCTAAAACTACTGTTGTCTACATTAGTAAATAATTTTTCTCGTATTTAAGAAAAATAAAATGTCCTCTTTCCCAGAAGGAAATATAAAATAATTCAGTGAGCTCTAGGAATTTTCAACATATTCCAGCTAATTCTGATAATGCTAACTGACAGTTGTGCTCTTACTCCGTGCCACGAACTTTGCACACATTGTGACTGGATAGAAAGACTCTTGGAGTCGAGACAAAGTTCTTGGTTTTATTTTTCAGCTCTGTCAATTTCTACATGTCAATGGGAAAACTCACATTCTCTAAACATTCGTTTACTTATCTATAAAGGAGGAATGACACCTGAGAGAATCTGACTAGAAATAAGATATAAAAATCCTTCTAAAACCCTACAGTATAAATTATCTTTGATGACATGCCATCATGATGTATGCACATTTCCTTTAATATTCACAATATATGAAATGATATATTTTCATTCTTTCATAACATATAATTTCTTTATATGTGTGTGTTTGTGTATATACATATATTTGTGTGTTTGCGTGTGTGTATATGACATCTTAGCGTATATTCCCAACTGATTTTTAAGAACAGAAACAATAGTCAGTCTCCTCTCTAAGACTGACCTATACATAAAACTCCTTCTTTTATAGATGGACATCTCTGCACATTGAATTATCCATAATCGTATCAGAATTCATTTTAATGTGATACAGTCATATTTGTAATATAGTCATAATTTGTCCACTTTGCACTTAACAGTTTCCTCTTATTCCAGTCTCCAAAACTCACACTTAAACACATCGTTTAACTGAATTAAGCATAATTCCCAGTTTTTCAAACATTTCTTGAATGCCAGCAGTAGTGTCTTGAATGTTCAATGCCACAGAGTGTCTTGCACTGCTCAAAAAATTACCTTAAATTCAAAGATCAACCCCCACGAGTTTAATTTTGTAGAAGAAGAAATGTCTTGTCAAATACAGTCCCAACCAACATAATCAGTAGCTTTCAAAGTATGTTTGACATTGAGAAGGACTGAAAAACAACATAGGAGTCAGAGACACAGACATCTATGGCCTGTCAAATTTTTTGTAGACATGATGCTATTATCAAGGCACATCAGGATAAAATAAAATGACCTAGCTGACCACAGGCTTACAAATGTCCTGGGAAGGAAAGAAAAACGGTGAATCAAAAGGTAGCTTTGTTGCATGTCCCCCCAGGCCTTTTTATTGACAAGAATGACAATGGTCCCAAGATGCACCATTATCTATGACCAGCAAGCAGACATCAAATGCTCCTGAGCTGTATCTGTCAGAATAGAAAATTCTGCTCAAAACAGACAAGGCTTGTTACATTTTGTTCAGCTAAGGTTTGTCAAAAGCCGGGGTCACTTGTATTGCCCTGCCCTGAAGGGGAATTTTAAAGGGAGAGAAGTACATGATTCCTCAACATTTCTTCTGCAAGGAGACTTTGAGTCTGGTTGACCAAAATGTTTTGAAAGTCAAGTTATGACTCAAAGTAAGTGGAAAACAAAGTTAATAGTCTGTCATTTACCTACTTAGGAATGAGGTTCACATGCTAAAGAGGCAGAGTTTTACAAGATGCCTACATTTAGAGAATATTATTTTGCTAAGTGTGATTTGTTTTTTCAAACTCAGAAAGAAAAATACTACTGTTATTGAAATTGAAGGGAACAAGCTAATGTGCTCTGGCCAAGCATTTTATGCCATGGCTTTATGGAGTTTATCATAGTCTGAAATATTTACATTGGTAAGAGATTTCTCTAATTTGCTTCTTTTTGACTAAAGAGAGATTTTATATACAAATGTCCAGCCTCTGACACTTAAGTAAACTCACTAACTTGTAGAAACATCTGTTAACCACTCATAAGAAAATGCAAGCTGAGAGTATTTCTTTAACTGATTCCTTAAAAAAAATTAACACAAACTTTTTTCTTCTTTTAATAAATTTGAGGGTGAAAATGAAGCAATCGTAAAGATGGTGCTTGTGAACAAAGGGATTATTTTTTCCTCCACCCCCACTTTTCTCTTCCCTTCTCTTTATTGTTCTACATCTCAATTTATAGTTTAGCATTTTTTTGAGGTCCAGAAACAAGTCCAATTTTGATCAAACTTGTTATAAGTGGTCTTGCAAAAAATGTTATCACATTTTATAATCTTATACATTTATAAATTGAAAAAAAAAATAGAGTTTGCAAACTGGTGGCCATGATTGTTTTGTTTTGCCCATGAGATCTTTTCCCAAAGTCCATTTCATTTGCCATCTTTAAAATTGGGAGAGTTCACAGAATGACTTTAGTTTTCAGATTTCTAGAAAACAAAGGAGAAACCAAGTTGACAATACTTAGCTTGGATTTCTGCTTAGCAATATTCCTTCGCAACACAAGGTTGATGAACATTGTAGTCAGAACATAACATTCTTCAGGGCATCACGGTTTCCATCAGGTTTACTTCTCTTACTTATTCATTGTGAATAAGTAATTGTGAGTTGTGAGTTCTGCTCAAATTCAATTAATGAATTAAACTGATCAGCTATTTTCCATGTTTAATGTCACTATTAAACATTATTATTACTAAACATTTTTATTATAGATTATTAAAATAATTCTAGTTAGCAACTCGCAGTTCAGAATATAATTATTCAATTCTTTCATGAGGGGAAATTTCACCTCCGTCACTAGTCTGTGAGTATTACTGCAAGGGAGCACATATTTTAGACATTGTTTATTATTCATTCTCATGCAATAGTGCCTGGTATAGCATGATGTTCAATGAATGCTTATGCAGGAAGAAAAGAAGGAAGGAAGGGAAGAAAAAAAGGAAGGAAGAAAGAAAGGAAAGACAAGGAAGGAAGGGAAGGAGGGAGAGAGGGAAACATTTTTAATAAAGAAAATTCATTTTCCATTTTTTCCATTTTCTAATAGTACTAGTCATACTGTAGGCACTTAAATAAGAACTCTTGCTCAACTGATTAAACAGGAAAAAATATGGGCTTTAGAATTCTGTATCACCCAGATAACAGTATATTCAAGCTCACATGAGATTCTGTATTTGTCCCATTAATTTTATAAAAGCTTCGTGATCATGATTTGTAATACATATTTTTCTTGATATTATCGTATTTCAGACAACGTTGTGCCAGGTCATCCATCTGCCTTAACTATTTCTCAAGTGTACTGCAAGAAATACTATCCCACTCTAACCATTAAGGTGAGGAAATGTTTCTGTGGTGAAATAACAATTCCTCATGACTTAGAATATCTGTTAATTATTGATACCTTTAATATTTTCTCTACACAACATTTTATTCCTCTCCATTAATTAGAGAAAAAGTATACTAGATTTGAAGTCAGAAGCCCTTGGGTTCAAGTCCTAGATCCGTCATTTATTAGCAGTACAGTATTGAACAGTCAATAGTCACTTAACCCTGATATACTTTAATCTTTCCATCAGTAAAGTGGAGTCAAACACAGTTCCCTCACATCACAATATTGTAAAAACTCAATTGAAAGTGCTATGCAAAAAATGTAAACACTTCATGTTTTAAAAATATCTACAGGCATAACTTAAATAAGAGACATAAAACTTGAGAAAAAGCTCCTGCCCTTAAAATAAACCATACAGTTCAATCTCTTTTATTCTTCACGCAACCTGGACAATGACAATTGATTTAACCAGTCAATTAATCTGATAATCAAATTTGACTGAATTAAGAAATTAATTCTGTAACTGAGTCAAACAGTTGATCGGTTCATGTCAGTAGAAAAATGCAAAGTATTAAAAATTGTGTTTAAGGATGAACTAGAGTAATTTGTTCATTATTTTAATTCTAACTTGAGACTTCTAATACTCAAGTAAAACTGTGTTACCTCCCCGATAAGTCACAAAATTTCTTCTGGGTACACAGAAATTCTAATCATACAATAGCAATCTTTTCCAATAGTCTCGATGATTCCTTTCACTTTACCTTGACATACCTTTAAAATTTCTATTCAACTATCTTGGACAAAATCAAATAACTGACTCTATGACACTTTTTAAGAGTTTCCTAGCTGAACACTCTCATCAGATTACTCTATTCATTGTTACAGTCCATATCTATTACACTCTAATTATCTGTTTATGTGGGAGCTTTAATAGCATCATGAGCACCTTGAGCATGAGGACTGTATGGTCTTCATGTTGAAACCAAAAATCTAGCATTAGCATCTGGACTTCGCATGTGTTCAGTAAACATTTGTTTAACGAGGAATGCAAGAGTTATTGTACTACTAATCAACAGATAAAACAACTTTCTAAACAATAAGAGGAAATAAAATACATGAAGGAGGATGATATATTGGGGATTTAATTGAGTTCCCTTCTCTCCACTCACTGTCCTCTTGGAGTGTTTTGGTCCATTTCCCTTCCTTCTACCTTAGAGATAGGTAATTTTTATATGCATTTTCCTCGGAAATACAGGAAACTGGAAAGGCTGAGAGCTAGGATTTGGAATGATGTTGTGAATATATTTCTTGAGTGGAGGCTGTCACAGAACTGGGGATGTAATCAGGAAATGGTAGCACATTAGGATGACCAAGCTAAGAGACAGCAGCTGCCAATGAAGGAGAAGCCAGTGTGGCCAGAGAATGGCCTGCAGAGAGTTGGCCCTTTGCTCAATCCAGGTGATAGGTAAGCTTCTAGAAATTTAAACTGTCCAAAAGTGGCAGACAAGAAGGAGAGAGAAAGAATATTTAATTGTTTGAGTTTAAAATCTGAAGAAACTAAATACAAGAAGTGATTTTACAACCTTGAATTAAAAGTTAAAATTTTTCAGCTGCTAATTGAAATGAAAATGTCAAGAAAATTTTGTTTCTTTATATATGCATATATATATGTATATGTGCACACACATACATAAAGTTATATTTCTTTTTATACTTAAGTGTGTATGCTAATAAAACTATACAATTTAAATTGGCTACATACAGTTCTGTGTATATTTAAGAGTTTTAAAAGATTTAGCAAGTCTTTGACAGTGACAGCAATCAATATTTGATAGAAAATAACAATAATTTTAACTAACTTGGATAATCCATCTCATATTATTCTGATAAAAATTGATTAATATTTTGTGTTAAGTTTCATCATTATTCATGATCGAAAGTTATAAAGTCATAATAATGAGTGTAAATCTATTCTTTTTTTTTTTTTTTTTTGAGTATTTTGTAAGAAACAAAACCTGGGCTTTCATTTGAAAAACAGCTATCCTTTTATTCCTTTTGTATTCGGTTTATTTAAAAATTCAGATGTATCCTGAGTCTAAGCTTAGATTGAGTCACTTGCAAACTCTGTGCCTTGAGCATGTCTGAACTGCCTTGCTTCCTTAGTTCGTGTGCTGGGGATAAATCTATTTCTCCTAGCTTTCTCAAATAATCATTGTAAAGCTCAAAGCATTAATATAGGAGAAATTGCATTGAAAACAAAAAGCTCAACAATGCAAGTTATTGTTTTATCAATATGTTGTGCTAATATTTCTAAACACTTTCAAAGATAATTTTTTTCTTTTTTGTTATAACCAAGTACTTCTTAATCATTCTTGAAATAAAATCACCTGACTATATAAGTTGGTCTGCTCCCTTGTGACATCTAATTTTATCTTCATGATTTATAAGGTATTTTAATGTACAGTGTATAAAATTGAAAGAATAAACTATTGAAAATGTATGTTAGTTTACTTCTTATACAGTGTCAAAGGACGTCATTAGACATCCTTGCCTTTAAAACTATTTTAAGGATAAATACGATTTTAACTGTCACTGCTCCTACAATCCTAAAACAAACAAAGAAACACTGAATGGATATTCAGGATTATGGAACCCCCAGAATGGAAAATTGACTTTCTAAATATTAGTTCAAATAAGCAAAATCTAGGCTTTAAGAATCCTCAGAGAAGGCTATAGAAGTGCTTCTGTACTGAGGATCCTCAGTAATTATCTTCAGTTTTAGCCCAGCTTTTGTATCCACCTATTTTTTTTTTCCTATTTATACTGTCTATGATATGGTAACAGCTAACATTTTTAAAAGTACTATAAGAGTTTGTAATAGAGCTGTCATCAAAATGAAAAATAAAATGTAAAACATTGGTCAAAATTTCAGTAACATTTTCACAGGGGAGCTTGAACTGTAACCTTAGTTGTTACGCTGTGGATCCAGAAGAATAACTAACTTGTTTTCTCTCTTCCATTCCTAAGTACTTTCAACAAGCCAAATGAAAACAGTTACTGTTACAAAAATTAATACAGGAATACAAGAATTGACACTGAGTACATATTAAATTCATATTGAAAGCAAGAAAGGTGAATCCAAATGGATTGATTTTCCTTTGAGTGCATGGTTCTTAGAAACTTATAGTAGGATACGTATGAGAAACTGATGAAATTGCAAGGGTACCAAGATGAATTGAGGGCAGGAGTCGGGTTGTCTTAAGGGTCATTTATTGACTGCTCTGTGCACCTGATCGCTGTGTCTATATTTCTGTGTCTGTAGCATAAGCCTAGTCTAACCAAAGCAGAATCAGGAAATGATGATCCTCATGTCAGCTGCCACCAGCCAGAAGTACTTTGGGGAATAAGGATTTTCCTTTTTACTGCTGAGAAAAGAACACAACTGTGGAATAAGGGGCACTATAAACCACTCTAACTGTGGTCCCATACGTTACTTATGCCAAGATATATGAAGTCATCTGTTTCTCATTTCTACTATTTGGTTAGAATTTTACCTATTGAGCAGCTTGTAGAAATTCAATGACTGTAAACATGGTTCTGAAAGAAAAAAACTTACTTAAAATGCAAATTAAAAGAGTTTCTTCAGTTTTAGAGTTAAACTGTAGGGTGTCATTAATCTTTCAATGGAATAGATTTTAGTAGAAGGCACCAGTGAAATGTTTCATACAGTAATTCATCTTTTTTTCCATTAAAATAGAAGGTATTTTGAAGCCTTGATTATAAACATTCCATAATCCTTTTAGCCAATTTGAAAAAAAAAAAAGATTAAGAAGATTATTGACTCCTGGGACATTGTGTTTCTGGATTTGATACATGCTTATAAATGAAACAGTGGAAGATGTTATAAATAAGATCAATTTGATCTCACATGACATCTAAAAATGTATGAGCATTCTTGCTTTTATAGTGGATTGTCCAATTCATTTATTCTGCAAATATTTATTAATACCTATTATACACTAGAGAATATTTTGGAACTTTGTTTCATAGGAAAATTGACTAAGCATGGGTTCACTCCAGAATGTAGAACCTGGGCTTGAATGCAGGCAGTTTATTTTAGAAAGAGATCCCAAGGAAGGAGGTGAAGCCAACGCAAGACTGCACTAGCAGTGAGTTGCCACCAAGGGCAATCACAATTTGATCATGCTGAGGATGCTTTGAGGTGCTGTGTCAAACGTGATTTAGAAGGTTCAGGGAATGGAGGATGGAGCTTTTATCCACCAGCAACCATCCCTTATTGGTCAACAGTTGCCCTAGCAAGGGTTAACTCTCTCAGAACCTTGGTTCGCCCAGGAATCAGAATATCTTAGTGGACTTCCACACCACTGTGTCATTGAAGCCCAGGGTGGGAAGTAAGATTTAATCAGTCCTGTTAAGAAAGTGCTGACAATAAAAGGTGGCCAAGAGGCTATTGGTTATGTAAGCATATAGCAAAATGTGGGGAAGCATATTACATTCATATTAGTAAATTTACTATTCAAGACATTTACCAAGTGCTTATTACATGCCAGACACTGTTTGGGGCATGGTGATACAGCAGTAAAATAAGCAGACCATTCTCCCTACTTTTCATGGGGTGAAATCAAGTGAGTGAGAGGAAAGAAATAAAGAAAATTATAGTTTATCAGATGATTACAAAGCAGAATGGGATGGGGAGCCCTGCACATTTCTCGAGGAACATCATTTATTACATAGTAAGTTCAAAAGTTCTGATGTGAGAAGTGTTTAGAGTGTTCCAAGAACAGAGAACAAAAGGGGGAGAATCATGTTGGGATGTTTTGCAAGGGCTGACTTTTGCCCAAAATGAGATGAGAAGCCACCAAAGGGTTTGGAGCAGCGATATACATGATCTGGTTTATGTTACAGAAAGATGTTCCCATCTGTGGTGCTGAGAATAAAGTGGCAGGGGTACAAAGACAATAGCAGGGATGGTCCAACCAAGAGATTTGGAAGGATTGGAAGAGAGAGGTAAATTTTGGACTTTTGGGAGATACAGCTGATGGTATTTGCTGATAGATTCAATAAAGGGTGTGAGAATTTTAAGAGGACTCTTGGGTAACAGCAAGGATTTTTGTTTGTCTGCTCTTGATTTTGCTGGAAGAATGGAGTTTTCATGTACTAAGGTAGAGAGACTGGGATGAGCAGTTTAAGAGAAAGTGCTGCTTTGGACACTTTGAATTTAAGAAACTTAAACTTCGAATTTAAGAAACATATTAGCCAAGTGTAAATGCCAGGTAGGCATTTGGATATACACAAGTCCAGAGTTAAGCAGTGAAAAAAGGGGAAGGAAGTTGACTTAAGCTTCCTCTAGTAAATGGTGTTTATAAATCAAATAGGATAACAAATAAATGTTGAGCACTATATTTAGCAATATGGAGTTTGTTATTGAATTTAAGGAACAATATTATCATGAAGGGATGGTCTTGAGAGGAGGGAAAGAGGGAAAAACCTGCTTTTAGCACGTTCACGAAATAAAGACAGGGTAAAAGTTAGAAGCACAATTATACTGAAAATGGTGAAAGAATGAGGCAGTACCTGGAGGGAATGTGTGATCAAGAGATGATTTTCTTTTTTTTAAGATGGAAGAAATGAATGTATACTTGTTTACTGATGAGAAACTTTAATAGAGAAACACTTGATCTTGAAGAAAAGACAGCGAGACCATGTTAAGTGGTGTATTAGATTTTTAGGGCTGCCATAAACAATAAACTGGATGGTTTAAACAATAGAAATTTACTTACTCATAGTTCTGGAGGCTAAAAGCCCAAGATCAGGGTGATGGCAGAGTTTGTTTCTTCTTAGGCCTCTCCCCTTGGCTTGCAGATGATTGCCTTCTCACTAGCCTCACACGGTCGCATCTCAGTCTCTGAGTACATGAGTTGGGTGTCTCTGTGTCCTAATCTCCTCTTCTTATATGGACACCAGCCATATTGGCTTAGAGCCCACCCTAAAGACCTCATGGCAATTTAATAACCTCTTAAAGACCTTATCTTCAAATACCATTATATTCTGAGGTACTGAGGGTTAGGACCTCAACATTTGAATTTTGGGGAGATACAATTCAGCCTGTAATAACGGAGTGAAAGCGGATGCAATTTAATGCTCAGGTGGAGGAATAGGCCTTATGGTTACACAAACAAACTTGAAAAGGCAGAGAATGAGATGCAGATGCCGTAGGAAAGTAGATGAGATGGGAAAGTGTGTAGAAGTTCCCTGATTATTTGTATTTTTTTCCAATGAAATTAGAATTGGCTATGAATAATCTTGCTGAGAGTAAAATCGGGAAGAAGATGTTGGAAGTTTGAGATGTGAGGACAATGTATAGTTATTTGGGAGAGTTGCAGAACAAGGGGAATTAAGAAATGCAATCTTATTTTTGACTCACATCTTGACTATAGTGGTCGTGAATTTGAAATAAGACAAACCATAATGTTTTGTTCAGCTTCAAAGGAACAGGCTTGAGGATGATGTTGAATTTTATTTAATCAGGGTTTCGATTTTTCCAGATGAGTAGAATGAATGGAGGGTAAGCAGGCAGTTGACTCGTTTTAATAAATGATGGACTATGAAATCCACACTGCTAAAACAAGAAAGTGAGGAGTAAAGTCAGAGATGGAAAGTGAAAAAGCAGTGGAATCAATAGAATGTAAGTCATAGATGAGTGAAAGAATTACTGGAGCTGGGGGACTCGAGGGAACAGAAAATAGCGCTATGCTTGGAACTGAAATTTGGAGGGGTTGCAGTTGTTGTTAATGCCGATATCTCAGTTAAAACATGGAGAGTGAAAGATTGAAGTAGGAGAAATGACTGTGTCTGCAGAGGAGTAAATGGCAAGGAACTGTGAAACCAGGGAATTGAGAGAAGCATCTATATGAGTAATGTTTAAGAATTATGACAGCAATAGTGTTGGAAAGGGTGACAATAAACCAGAGGTTAAAATATGAACCGGGTGAGGGAGAGTCATTAGGGTCCTCTGAATAACTGCGATAGAAGAGTGGTGGTTGCATTCTTTGATGGCATGACCTTTAGATTTTTTTTTTTTTTCAAGCAAGTAGGGAGAAACGATTTGTCTGAAGTAGCAGTAGCAAGAAACATCAAAAAAAAAAAAAAAAATACCTAACTCACCACTAGGCCCAAGACAAGAGTACAACATAAAGTATGAGAGCAACGTGCTAGAGTACAACCTGAAGACCTGGAGTCTCTCTCTCTACCTGCTGCTTGGATTGTGGAGTCCGGGAAGGGGCAGTGTCACTACTGGTTATAGTGTAGAAATATGAGTCATTATAAAAGTGATCTATCAAAGCATAATCAGCACATTTAGAATGGATTCACCTTTATACTCCTTACAACTTCCGGACATTGCTCAGAAAGACCAGTCGATACCTGACTTATTTGCGTGTTTACTTAATTAACAAACACTGATGGAGCAATTGCTTTGCGCCAGATACTGTGCAAGATGCTTTGAAAGGACTAACGAGTTAGTTTTCATAACAGTCCTAGGTGAAAGAAACTATTATCATCCCCACTTTAAAAATAAGAAATCTGAGGCATAGAGAGTTTAAGGAAATTGTCCAAAGTCACATTTTAATGGTAATAAAAATATTCCTTAATCTTAGGTTTAAGCAAAGGAATTAGATATGAATAGCTATAGCTCCATCAGGGTTTGCACCAAAAGTAGAATATGGTCATTGTAATAATAATGAAAAAAACAAACTATCTTTAAAGTTATCCAGTTTAACATTAACTGATTTGAATCAACAACTCAGGCAAAATCATTCATCCTAAATTATCCAAACGTGGCCTGAAAAACTGACATAAATCTTCAGTTTGACAAAAAAAATCATTTATGTCAAGTTTTCTCAGACATTTCTCAGCATACTGTATACAAAAAAGGGGGAATAGACCCTGACTCTAAGGCTCTCATCCTCTCCTTGAATGCCATGTAGAGAGAGGTGTGATAGAGAAGCCCAAGAAAGTTGTGAAAGCACAGGGGGAAGAATTCCACCCCAGGGATACTCACAAAGAGCCTCAAACCGAGAGTGACATGCAACCTCAGCAGAAAAGAGGAATAGATTGCCAGGCTGGTAGCAGACAAATCCAGGCAAAGCAAATTCAAGGGTCAAGAAAAGTGACCCATTCAAAGGTTACTTAAAGGCTGAACATGTTCTGGCGATAGTGAGATCCACACCATACCGAGTGCAAGGTGTCTCCATGGGGGATAAAGGAAGAGGCTTAGGATGGGAGTGATATGATCATATTTACTTTAGGAAAACACATATGGCAGCCCTCTGTCTCTCTCTCTGGAGAGAGTCTGGTGTTATGCTGAACTAGAGGATGCCCAGGAGTAGTCCAGGAGAGCAATAACCAAGCTCACCTGGTACTAAACTCCTTGCTCTCTCTCAGCCATTCGCGTTGTTGTCCTTAAGACCTTTCTTCTTGACAACTGTCCTCTCAGTACTGATTTTTGCATTTGATTTGCCTTGATATGCAATTCTTTTCCCTTTCTAATTAACCTCTACTCATCCTTCAGGTTGATATTCAATCATTAGTTCCCCAAACAAGCCTCCCCTGACCTCCCTGACCAGGTTGACTCTCCCTTTCGTATGCTCTGATAGCACCACACACCTCATATTCTAGCACCACACTCAAGTGTGACTTTACATTTATTTATAGAATCATTTGATTAATGTCTGTTTCCACTGCTAGACTAAAAGGAAGTCAGGGATTCAGGTCATGTTTTAGGCATGGTTATATTCCCAGCACAGAGCCAAACACGTAATAAGGTGAACAAAAATATCAGTTGAATGTTTGAAAGCTTCAACTAGGGGAAAGGAAGTGGGAAGTGAGAGGTACGTGAGAATTTTGAAATAAGTGAATGTATAACTAAATAAATATTGCTTGATGCTGGCTTAAGATTAACTCACATGTAAGAAGTAACCCCTCAAAATTACATATTGATATTTCATATGTGCAAATTTTTGATAGAGAAAAGAAGATATGTGTATTCAGGACTTTGATTTTGAAAAATTAAATAGACATACAATTTTCTACAGGAAATTGTGAAAATGTCGTATTTCCTCTTCCTGCAATTTCTTCTTTTGTATCCTCTTCTCACTGCATTGCCTTTTTGCTATCCCCATCTTACTCATATGTCAAGGCATAGCTAAAACCCATCTCCTCCTTCATAATGCCTATTATAATATTCAATCAATATTGATTAATAGATTGCTACACTCAAACCCCCAGGTCTGGTTAATGTGTGTTTAATTATCTTTTCTCCCTGATTTCACAGGTAAAATATTCACAAAACTAATAGATCTTATACAACTACCAGCAGGAAGCTAACTGAATGATTGATTAGCAACACATGGAGTCATTTTTCTACTCCCAACAAATATTTTTCCTACTGGCAGAATATCTGGATTTCAGATATGACAATAACTTAATTGTATACCTTACAGTGTTTGAATGGTATAAATTTATTGTCAAAGTGACCAATTGTTTCACTATCTTTATATTGTTTAGTCTCACTTTATTCTACCTTGACTTTCTTTTTTTTCAGAATTCTATACAAGAATCAAAATCTGAAATCCCAAGTTCTCCACAAAATCCAGCTTGATTAAATTAACCAAATTAACTAAATCAGAGAACTCTTATGAATAGTATCTATGTCTCTTTAAATGTGTCTTATAAATTTTAATACAATATAAGAGCTTAATCTCATGTCATAATTCACCTAGTTTCCCTCCTGCTGCTTTTTCATATGTGAAATCATTTTTCTCTGTCAGGTATCTAAAAATGTAGCATTGAACAACACTTGCATCCCTTTTCTCATTAGTAAAAGAGCATGGGTATTTTATAAAAACAATAAATAAAAGGATATTGTTACAAAGGCAAATAAGACATGACAAATCAGTAACAGAATACTTTTTGTTGATGTCCTTAAGCATTTCTTTTATCTTTGTACTCTTAGAAATGGAATTTGATATTAAGTCTCAAGTGTATAGTGCAAAGTTATTATGCTATTTTTATTCTTATTATTTCTAATAGAAATATTTTTTAGTATAATAAAATCTACCCAATTAAAAATATAAAGAACTGGAAAAATTGACTCTGCCGGGATAAAAGGAGTTTAAATTATTCAAAAGCTATATTAAAGAGCCACAAGGTATGTAACAGATTGAAAATAAGCATATACAGGGGCCTTATGAGTATGTGTGCACTTGTGTGAGTGTGCATCTGTGTTTTAGGCAGTAAAGCACAGTGGATCAAGGAAAATTTATGAGTAGAACATCATAGAAAACATTGAGAAAATTAAATCAATTCATTCTTCTATAGAGAAATGAATAAAGGTTGTCATGAGAAAAATCTACATCTTAACAGTTGTGAAATTACAGACCAAGACCTTTACATTCTTCCTGTTTGTCTGTAAATTGAGAACAATAAAATCTGCTATTCTACCTTGCATAATTACTGAGGATCCCGCAACAAATCATATGTAAAGTACTTTCAAAATATTATAGGAAGTTGGCACAATAATGTCCTAATGACTATAGTGACATGATGTAAGTAGTAGAAATAAGTACTTCTAATATAATGCCAATAATAATAATATAGCTAGCCTTCGTTGACAGCTAGATTCATCTATTTACTAAACTTTTTACTTGTATCTTTTCATTTAATCTTCACAACAACCCTATGGCATACTTATTGTTAGGTTCCATGTCTTAAGATGAGGAACTTACGGCTGAAGGATTTAAATTACTCCCTTAAGGTCATACAACAACGAAGTGGCAAAGTCAGAGTTGACACGTCACTGGATGACCAGTAAGCCCAAACCCTTTTCTGTTAGGTTTACCACTTCTTTATCCTTCCTGTTTTAATCTTAGTTAGGAACCCATGGAGCTCCCCTTTCAGCGCGTACATCTTTTCTTCCAGCACTTTTCCATATTTCATTTTAATTATAGTCACATGTTGTTTAATGTTGGCCATACATTCTGAGAAATGCCTCCTTAGGTGATTTTATTGTTGTGCGACATCCTAGAATGTACTTCCATAAACCTATGGGGTAGCCTGCTATGCACCTAGGATATATGGTGGGTGTATCTTATTGCTGCTAGAACACAAATCTCTACGGTATGTTACTGTACTGAATACTGTAGGCAACTGTAACACAATAGTATGTATTTGTGTATCTAAACATACCTTAACATAGAAAAGGTACAGTAAAAATATGGTATTATAACCTTATGGGCCCATTATTGTATATGTGATCTGTTGTTGACCAAAAAGTCATTACATAGCACGTGACTGTACTTGTCTACTTATCTTTTCTGCTAGACTGGGAACACATTAAAAGCAGTGCTAGAACCTCACCTATCTTTGTATCCCCAGAATGTAGCTTTATGTGAAGCTCCTAGGTAAGAATAGTAAATATTGGCTTAATGAGTGAACACATTTTCATTTATTGTTTTAATAAAAACCATATCATCCATAAGTAATAATGATTATCAAAATGTATGGGTAACTCAAATATGTATCACAGTCCTTATAAAGTTTTTCACACCTAATGGGGGCGGTACATACTCTCTGGGGGATGGGCACGCTTGTAGCTCTGACTTGGGTGGTGCAAAGGCAATATATGCAACCTAAATATTTGTAGCCCCATAATATTCTTCAATAAGAAAAAATCTAAGATAACACAAGCAATGCAATGTTAATTTGAGAATAGATAAATATAATGAAGGAAATCATTATTCTATATGCAGTCCACTTAGGATAATACTATACCTTATTTCTTTTTCAAAATTGGGACCATATTGCATATTCTATCTGTAGCCTGTTTTCTTACTTATCTATCTATCAATCTATCTACCATTTATCTAACTATCTGTCTATTTTCAGTTCTATTGTAACTCATTTTTCTATTTGTTTTGAAAAAATGATAATTGAGAGGATGCCTATAAACTCTAGGTGCTGCCATATCTCCAGCTGCCCTGGTTCCTTAGCTTTCTGAGTCTTGATTATTCAATTTTCTCCTCAATTCTATGAGGTACCCCAGGACCCTTTCAATAAAATCTTGTCTATATTAAAAAAAAAAAGAAACAAAAAAACAACAACAAAAAGGCTTATATTCTAGTAGGGGAAGTAAATGGCCATAAAATGAGAGTCAGAGCATTGTAACAGACAGGAGAGAGGCACATCTAAGCTGTAAGGAGTGTCACAAAGGAAGAGAAAAACATTAGGGATGGGGTCATAGTAGAGGTGGCATTTGTATTGGGACTCAAGGGCATTATTGGGTTAACTGACAAAATTGAATATGAATGGTGGATTATTGAAAAATATATCAATGTTAAATTCACTGAAGTTGGTAACAGTTTTCTGGTCATATGAGAGTATATTCCTTTAGTGAGGAAATGCATGAGGAAGTTGGGGATGAGGGGATAGGGAAAGTGTGTGTGCAACTGGGCAAATAATAAAGTAAATGGGATACAGTATTAACATAGATGACTCTGGGTAAAAGGCATCCGAATGTTCTTTGTACCGTTTTTTATCTTTTCAATGTAACTGTTCATTTAAAATCATTTCCCAGTAAAAAGTGTTTTAAAAGCCAAAAAAAAAAAAAAGAAGAAGAAGAAGAAGAAAACTGCTGTAAACATTTCCAAATGTGGTCATAAATGTGGACATGTATTTTATGTCTCTATGTGTGCAATAGCAGAGTCACATGGAAAGGGTGTGTTTAACTGTACAAAACTCCCAAACTGCTTTCCAAAGTGGCCATACCATTTAAATGCCAAGAATACATAAAATTTCAGATTGCTTTATATCCTGCCAACACTTGGTATTGTCAGGTCAGGTTTTTTTGTTTTATTTTATTTATTTTTAGACATTTTTGTAGGAAGGTAGAGTTATTTTATTGTGATTTTAGTTTGTATTTTCCAAAAGACTAATACTTTTAACATATGTCATTTTGTTTAATTACCATATGTACCTCTTCTATGGTGAAATATCTCTGCAAACCATTTGCCCATTTTAAAAACAGGATTATTTTCATAATATTGGTTCATAAGAATTCTTCATGTAATCTGGATGCAAGTCCATTGTCAGACATATGTTTTTCAAATAATATTATCCAGTTTGTCTTTTTGTTTTCTTAGCAATGACTTTTTAAATTACTATTATTTTTAATTTTGGTAAAACACATAATAAAATTTTCCATATTAATCATTTTAAGTGTATAATTCAGTGACATTAAATACATTCACATTGTTGTATGACCATTACCACGATCTATCTCTAGAACTCTTATGATCTTGTAAAACTGAAACTCTACACCCATTTAATGACAACTCCTCACTCCATCTTCCCACCACCTCCTGGAAACCATCATTCCACTTTCCATCTCTATCAATTTAACTATTATAGATTCTTCATATAGGAGAAGTCATATAGTATTTGTTCTTTTGTGACTGGTTTATTCACTTAACATAATATCCTCATGATTCATTCATGTTGTAGCGTATGTCAGAATTCTTTCTTTTTAAAGGCTGAATAATCCTGTATGTGTGCGTGCGTGTGTGTGTGTGTGTGTGTGTCTGTGTAGATGGCATTTTGTTTATCTATTCATCCACTGATGGACACTTGGGTTGCTTCTATCATGAATAATGCTGCTATGAACATTTGCTTGAACAAATATCTGTTAAAGTCCCTGCCTTCAATTCTTTTGGGTATAGACCCAGAGTGGAATTCCTGGGTCATATGGTAAGACTATATTTAATTTTTTACAGAACTGCCATACTGTTTTCTATAGCTGCTGCACAATTTGACATTCCCCACCAACAGTGCATAGCAATTCCAGTTTCTCGACATTCTTGCCAATAATTGTTATTTTCTGTTTTTTGATAGTAACCATCCTAGATATGTATCAGGTGGTATCTCATTAAAGTTTTGAGTTGCATTTTCCTAACGATTAGTGGTTTTGAAAATCTTTTCTTGTGCTTATTTGTATATCTTCTTTAGAGGAATGCCTGTTCATGTTCTTTGCTCATTTTTAAAAATTGAGTAGTTTTTTAAGTTGTTGAGTTGTAGGAGTTCTATATATTCAATATATTAATCACTTATTAGAAATATGATTTGCAAATATTTTCTTGCATTATATGGATAACCTTTTCACTCTACTGATTTTGTCCTTTCTTGCACAAAAGTTGTAATTTTGATGTTGTTCAGTATATCTAAATTTATCAGTTTTTTCTTCTGTTCATTATAATTTCAGTGTCATAAAATAGATTCTTGTCAAATCTAATTTTATGTAGCTATTTGCCTATGTCTTTTCCTGAAAGTTTTATAATTTTACATTTATGTCTTTGATCCATTTTGAGTTAATGTTTGTATATAGTTTAAGCTAATGGTCTAAGTCCATTCTTTTTGCATGAGGATATCCAGTTTTCTCAGCACCATTTGTTTCCTTTCCCCATTGAATGGTCTTGGCACCCTTACTGTAAAAGATTTTATCAAATACGTGAGGGTTTATTTCTCATATCTTTATTCAATTCCATTAGCCTATCTTTATGCAGCATTGTGTTGATTACTGTAATTTTGCAGTTAGTTTTGAAATCAGGAAATATTTAAGATCTCCAACTTTGTTCTTTTTTAAGATTGTTTTAGTTATTTGGGGTCCATTGAGATTGGATATGAATTTTAGGATAGATTTTCCTATTTCTGCAAAAATTGTCATGGGGATTTTGATAGGGATTGCACTGAATCTGTAGATCCCATTGGATAGTGTTGACATCTTAACAATATTAAGTTTTCTAACCCATGCACATGGAATGTCTTTCCTTTTATTGGTGTCCTCTAAAATTTCTTTCAGCTATGTTTCATAATTATCAATGTACAACTCTTGCCTCCTTGGTTAAGTTTATTCCTAAATATTTTTGTGCTGTTGTAAACAGGATTGTTTTTCTAATTTCCTTTTGGAGTTGTTCACTGTTAGTATGTAGAAACAACTGATTTTTTTCTGTTGATTTTGTGTTCTATGACTTTTCTGAATTGGTTTCACAATTTTTTGTGTGTATATGTCGTCTTTAAAGCTTTTTATGTATAAGATTATATAATCTGTGAACAGAGATAATTTTGCCTATTCTTTACCAATGTGAAAGGCTTTTTTTTTTTTTTTTTTAATTTCCTAATTACTCTGGCTAGGATTTCTGGTACTGTGTTGAATAGAAGTGACAAAAGTAGGCATCCTTGTCTTCTTCTTGATCTTAGAGGAAACATTTTCAGTCTTTCACCATTGAATATGTTAGCTGTGGAGTTTGCGTGTATGGTTTTTATCAGGTTGAGATAATTTTCTTCTATTCCTAGTTTATTGAGCATTTTTATCAGGAAAATTTGTTGCATTTTGTCAATGCTTTCCTGCATCAGTTAAGATGAATATGTGGGTTTCTTTTTCTTCATTCTGTTAATGTTGTGTATTACATTGAATGATATTCATGTTGAGCTGTCTTTGGGTTCCAGGAATAAATTGCACTTGGTCATGGTGTATAAATCTTTTAATGTGCTGTAGAATTTTTTTTTTTTTTAGTATTTTATTGAAAAGATTTGCATCAATCTTCATCAGGGATATTTGTCTGTAGTTTTATCTACTTTTAGTATCTTTATCTAGATTTGGTATCTGGATAATTTTGGTCATATAGATGAGTTTGAAAGTGTTCCCTCATCTTAAATTTTTTGGAAAAGTTTCAGGGTCATTAGTGTTAATCCTTCTTTAAATATTTGGTAGAATTACCCAGTAAAGTCACCTGGTTCTATATTTTTCTTTGGATGTTCTTAATTACTGGTTCCACCTCCTTATTAGTTATAAGTCTATTTAGAATTTCTATTTCTTCATGAATCAGTCTTGATAGGCTGTGTTTTTCCCAGGGATTTGTCCATTTCATCTTGGTTATCCATTTTGTTGGTGTACAACAGTACCTTTTAAAGTGCATAATTTTTTGTTTTGGTAAAGACTAATTTACTATTTTCTTTTATAAGTTGTGATTTTTGTACCCTCAGTAAGAAATCTTTTCCCTAATCAAATGTGACAAAGATTTTTCCTAGAATTTTATCTTAAAGTTTTATAATTTTTGTTCTTACTTTCAAGTTTATGAACTATTTCAAGTTAATTTTTGTATATAGCATGAGGTAAAAGTGTAGGGAATTTTTTTTTTCTTGCAGAATAAATGTGTTATTTTTGCAACACTGTTTAAGAAAAATGAAATCTTTTCCTCACATTGTCAACAATTTTCAAAAATCAACTGGCCACATCTGTAGGGGCTTATTTTTTCACTCTATTATTTTTGATTTAAATGACCATCCTTTAGCCAGTACCACACTATCTTGATTGTTGTAGTTTTATGGTAAGTCTTGACACTAGGTAGTCTAAGTCTTCTAACTTTATCCTCCCTTTTTAAAATTATTTGTCTATTTTAGTTCATTTGCATTTTATGTAAATTTTATAAACAGCTTGTCAATTTCTACAAAAGAGTCACTGGCTTTTTGATTCATTTTGCATTGAATCAATTGGTCTGTTAATACAATGAATTTGTTAACAATATTGAACTTTTTGATCACTGAATAAGACATGTTTCTTCCTTTATTTATGCTTCTTCGATTCTATTGGAAAAGTTTTATGGATCTCAGTATATAAAACTATACTTTTTTTAGATTTGTTGTATTTCATATTTAATAATTCTATTTACATTTCCATTTTATTTCAATTTTGTATTATTTTTATTTCAATTTCTAAATGCTGCTAGTGAATTATAATACAATTTACTTTCATATGTGTTCTTACATGTTGCAATCTGGCTAAAACCATATATTTGTTATAATAGCTGTTGTAGATTCTGTCAGACATTCTTAGAGGTAATCATGTTGACTTCAAATGAAGATAGTTCTATTTGTTTCTTTCCACTTATAATGTCCTTAATTTGTCTTCTTGCCTAACTTCACTGGATAGAACCTGCTATTCAACATTGAACAAAAATGTTAAAATTAGACACCCTTGCCATAATCTCGATCTTACAGGGAAAGCACTCAATCTTTCAGCATTAAGTATGATATTAGCTATAGCTTTTAAATAAATGTCTTTTATGAAGTTGAGGAAGTTCTCTTCTACTCCTACTTTGCTTATTTTTTTTTAAATAATGAATAGATTATAAATATTGTCAAGTGATTTTTTCTGAAGTTATTGAGATGATATTGATTTGTTACTTTAGTCTCTTGTAACTAATTACATTCATTGATTTTTAAATGTTGAGTGACCCTTGCACGCTTGGGACAAATCCAATTTAGACATGATGTATTATCTTTTTTATACTTTTCTGGATTTGTTTTACTAATACTTTCTCAAGGACTTGGAGCTATATTTATTGGGGGTTCATCCCCCTCCCTCAGTGGGAGCAGAACCCTGCCTGGCTTGTACTGGTGCAGATGCTGGGCCCATGTAGGTTTCCTGCTCCTACCCCTTGGACAGAGACCTTTTGCTTCTATTCTCCTCAACCAGAAGTCAAGGATCCTTACCTGAGCCTTGGAGATCCTTGGATTTCCTAACTCTGCCCAGTAGCTTAATGTTCTTCTTTGATAGAGGAACATCGGAGGTGGGTGCAACATCATGCCTGCGCCTTTCCCTGTGAGGGCGTCTCCCCAAATCTCCTACTCTGTCTGTAATATTTCTCATAAACAATCTGTGGAGGCTAGTATGAACCATCTTGGAAATGAGCGCCAATCCAACCATTGTTAGGGGCTCTCAGGGCTTCTGATCTGCCACACTAGGCCCCCCTTGGTATTTGAGAATGTGCTAATCATTTAAATTGTTTTGTTCAAATCCGCTTCTGTGGCAGACATCTTCTCATCCCATTCTCTGCCAAAATTAAAAGGTTCATTTGTCCCATGTCTCCTTAGAGGGGCTTGTCACCCTTAGAAGTTCAGTTCTACTGGTTACTTGATAATCTCAAAAAATAATAATAATTTTGCTGTTTATTTGGCCTTTTCTTCTTTGTAGATAGTGAGCAACAATCCCTTGTAGCTTTCTACACTCTACTTGGAAGTAGAACTCCCTCCTTTTCTGTTTTATACTGAAAATTATCCAAATAGTGGTTGATTTATACTTCAGACTCAAACTATAGCCTCAGGGCTGGCAAATATACCAAGGCTGGGCAGAAACGTAATTTTCTGGCTCCGCCATTCTGATTCATTCAACATTCAGTCAGAGTTATTTTGCTACCTCTTCTGAGCCTTGTTCTTTGAAAAGTAATCTGATCCAAAAATAAACTTGAGCTAGAGGTAGTTATAGAAATTATATTTGTGTTTGTCCTCTCTGCCTAATTTTAATTATTTCTCTGATAGAAGATACAGCTCATTGCATTATTAGGTTATAAATGAAATATAAAGTGTAGTGAAATTAGGGTTTTAGTTCCTTATCTTAACTTAGAACAAAAAAAGTAATTTAAACAATTTTGTACTCTTTATTTTCTTATTAGGAAAAACAGTAGAAATGGCATGAAAATTTAGTGTAAAATTAGTAGGTAAATCATTTACTATATTTTAGAAGCCTGAGTAGATGTTTCAATATAAAATTAAAATCACTGTGTACATAGTCCCATTTGACTTCCTGTGCCTCAGGGTTTTCAATTGTTTTGACACTATTATGATTCACTCACTTGCTGTAACTTAATTCAAGTACATGTAGTGCAAACATCCTCTGCTAATTTATTAAGGATTTTGAATTTTTTTTAAGAAAATACAACTGTGAGGACATCACTTGGCTTAACATGAACATTTATGTTAAATATACATATTTATGCGTGAGTGTATATATATACACATATAAGCTATGGACATTAAGAAAACAAACCATAAAGAGATTAAGGCAAGGAGTTGATTAGATCTAGAGGATTAACATAAAAATCTGAATTTTCCTTTATAATATTCTAAATCAATTAATTTTTATTTTTACTAATTAGGTTGGATAAGTTACAAATTAATCTGGAAATTATTTTTTCAGATGACTTCAAGGTTGTATTGGTAATATTTTGAGTTGTCTAAACTTACCTCACTCCTTAAACACTGAAGTGGAACCAAAACCACAGTTGATTCAGTTTTACTCTCTGGATTCATTTTTTATCAAAAAAAAGAGTTCTTGAACATCCACCTTATGTAAGTCAGCATTCTATTATTATAGATACTGAAGATTTAACTATAAACAGGTCAGTGTCATGTCTGAATCCTGGACCTCACCCATAGATGTAGAAATAAACAAGCGATTGTAGTCCACTTAGATGGTGGTTGTGTCAGGAGAAGCAGAAGGGATTTTGTAGGTGACAACATGGTAATTCAATTTATTCTCAGGATTTTTTTGAAAATCATGTTGAGTGTTTGACATGCTTCAGAGTTGCTATTCTGAATGTTTACAAAAGTGCACAACAGATAGGAAACAAACAAAAAACATATTTGTACAATGAAAATGTAATGTGACTGTTTTGCTGAAGGTAATTTACCTAAAAGTTCTTGACGGTCATTAAATAGCATGATTTTGCTCCAACACTGACTTTTGCTTCTACGACCTAGTATTCCAGACTGCAAAACAAGTCAATGAAGATTCTCTGTAGACATCTTTCCCAGCACTGCATTTGAAGTATAGAGACCACTAGGAGTCTTGCAAGGCATGCATAAAAAGTGAAATCTTCCAGAGAAAGTTCTTCTGAACTCTGCCCTTTTCTTGAACAAAAAACTTATTAAAAAAGCAGAATCACACAGAATCAGAAAGTAGCCATTTACATGTAGTAAAAAGTCCAGGATGTTTGTAACCACAGCATATAAAGAAATATAGGAACTCAAAATGATACTAATAGTAAAACCTACCTAGACTTTCTATAAAACACAGGTCGTTCAGAAAATTGGTTTTCAAAATATGGCCTATGAATCACTATACTCTCAGAAGCCTTATGGGATTCCCGGGTGGCTTAGCATTTTCAGAAGAAAAAGAAAATTAATAATTGTTTTTGTTTATATGCATTTCATATATTTAAAAGGCATGCTTGGTTTTCATTTTCACAGAAACTTCTGCCATGTTTTTAAAAATAATTATCTTATTCTTAAAGATTTATCTTGAACTGGTCAACTGTTTCAACTAACATTAATGTAACATTAAAAAAAACTCTTTTCACTTAACGTTTCCTTTTGTATGTTGTAGTTTTAAATTTGCAATTTTGGTTATTCTTATTGAGCTTCGTTGTATCTGCAATTCATTAAAATGGATCCAAAATTCAAAAGTGGTTCATTAAGGCAAATAGTAATTAAATTTCTAAATACCTGCAAATTGAATTTTATAAGGCTGATCAATATGTTTGTTATCGCCTGTAAGGCCAATATATCGCCAATCACAAACTCACACAATAGTGACAGAAAGTCATGGAAGATTTTACATTATTTTCAGTGAAGTGGAGGGACCCGTCTGATAGAGCAAGCTATACTTTAGAAAATAGGCACGAACTGTGTGAGGTCATGGATATGTTAATTGTTAATAGCTTGATTGCGGTGATCATTTCACAATATACATATTTCAAAACATCACATTTTATAAGTTAAATATATATAATTCCTATTTTTCAATTATACCTCAGTAAAGCTGAAAATATTTTAAAAACAAGAAAAGAAGCAACAAGTAAAAAATTTCATGGAATTGGCTAACTTTACCTCCTAAGACAGGAGGGAGTGAACAACTACAAAGGCATTGTCCAAGATTACATTAATACTTCTTCAATATTACACATCAATAAGATGTAAAAATTATACATCAATAAGATGTAAAAATTCACTCTCACTGAGAAAGCAAACCAAGTCATCATTATTTTTTTTTTCTGAAAATCCAGTTTATTTTCCATGTTGTGGACAGATTCAGTTAGTGTTATCAGTTTTTCTCAGTATTATATGGGATGTTGCATAATATCAATGTCTTTTAATATAGATTACCAATTTAATTCAAGTATTTGTCTTAGCAATTAGCTTTGTAGTTGGACAAATTTTCTGATGTTCAGTATATGTATGAGGAGGGCTTATCTACTTTTTGTACTGTGTATCTCAGACAACTATGATACAAAAGAAATACTTTAATTAACAGCTATTTTCTGAGCTGTTTCACAGATTAGAAAAGGTTGTGTTGAGTTAATTATTGAAGGAATAGCAGCTATGCATGTATCCGAACTTCAGTCCACATTCTGTTTTTTTTTTTAAATTATTTGTTGAAGTGAAATTCACATAAGATAAAATTACTTATTTGTATAGGAACAATTCAGTGGGGTTTGGTACATTCACAGTTTGTGCATCTACCACGTTTATCTAGTTCCAAAACATTTCCATCAATCCAAAGTAAAACCGTTTACCCATTAAGAAGTTTTTTCCTCATTCTCTCCTCCTTTAATCTCCAGGTTACCAAT
>RJWJ010015170.1:5183-36754 GCA_004363605.1 Indri indri | reverse complement strand
CCACAGGTGATCTGACAATTGCTAGAAGACAATGAACTACTGCTAACTTCCTTGTCTGAGCAATAATATTTCAATTGACGTTGATTCTCTTTCTCTCACAGATTCAATTTAGCAGATTTTTAAACACTGTCAGTTGATATAGTACTTACAATTAACTATTCTTTTTGATGAGAACTGCCCACACAATCATGTCTTTCTGTACTTGTGCTATTGATTTTTTTTTTTTTCTTTAACCCCTAAATCAGAACTTACATTTAGTTTCTTTAGATTTTGCTTTGTTACTTCTGGCCTATCATGTTATTTTTGAACCATGGCCTTCCTTTCAACTTGGAATATTTTCCACAAAGTTGATTATCATTTCCCTTTGTTTTAATGCAAACTCCTCTTTAAAATATGGAGCGAAACACAGCCAAGGGAAGAATGTTGTGGCACATCAATGCTTTGGAGCATGTTTGTTCAATCAATCTCTTATCTACATAATTTCACTTAACTATTTACCAGGATTTTCTACCACATCTAGCTTGCTAATAGCCCTATAATTCCATATCTATGGTTTCCATTGTCTTTATTTTTCTCTTTTTTTGAACCTGGAAATGTCTATAGTTAATTTAAAGAATCATTTTTCTTCTTATAACATTCAGACAAAGACATACATAGAAGTTTAAATCACTGATTACATTCTTCTTTGAAGTACGTAGTCACTTTCTCACTAAAGTATGTGTGTTGTCCTCAGAGATGACATTTCTGAAGTCCCTACGAATGTGAACCAAACTTCACCAAACCATGCTATGTGTCCTCTGTGGCCAAGATTAAAACCACAGTAATTAATATCAGTATAAATGGAAAAAAACACATATATGCTAGTATATAACTGCTGTAAGTAGTTGATTTAAATTATTGGTCATCATTTTAACGTTGGTATCTACATTTGCACTGTTATTTTTAATGAATGAAATAAAACTGTGTTCAGGATAGTGAAATTGTGCCATGAAGTGCTTTTTTTTTTTTTTTTTTTAACTGAAACCAGGATTATATTTTAACTCAGTACTCAGTAATCCCAGTTTTGGAAATTAGCAATCTCTTCATCCTAATGCAACTCTGCTCACTCAAGTATTTGCAATGAGATCTTGGAAGTTATGATGGTTCTAGGATCAACACATTTATCCCTGAAGGTAGAAGTTTATAATTCCAAAATGATGAAGCTGCTATGTACTGCTGTAGTTCTTCATAATGTTTGGCTCCTTAAGTAGGAAATAAAGTTAAGCACTACGCAAAAGGGGTTCCTAAATAGACCAATTCATTCAAGATAATTGAAGCTTAGGTTCATTACATGAAGGATTAGTTGCAAAATGACAATGCTACACCCATTGGGTTTTTTTCAAGATCTATAAAAGAAACAACAAACCAATGATTAAGTGTAATTTATAACTCTTTTAATATACACATTCCAAGCTCTTAATTGGAGGTTTTATACATTAAGATATGTAATTAATTTTCACTAGTTTCAGTGAAAATCCCTTAAATAGCAAGACTATTCTCAAGGTATATAATGTGATCAGGTAAGTTTTAACCTTGTATACAAGGACCACTGTCATTGACTCCTACAAAATTATAGTGCCAAACTTACTGCTATAAAACATATGTAATGTCACAGAATACAAAAGCTTATGGGAGAATAAGTCAATATAAGAGCTATGAATGTGGAGGAGGAGGAAGAAAAAAATAGGCTATGCAATGGAAATGTATACAGTGTTTAGGTTCACACAGGTCAGCTTTTCTCAAACTATAAGATGTTAAGGTGTTCCAAAAAGAAATTTTTCAACAACATTGTTTCCTATAAATATATTTAATGTATGTATTTAAGCACACTTCTATAATTGTTATTATCATTTGAGAATCCACATTGAAGAAATTGAGATATGTGTGAATAGGTATATCATGAATTTATGAGGTAGAATCTAAATATCAACATTTTATATCAATATTGATGTCAGTATCAATGCTAAATATCAGGATGATGTATATTTTGAACAGATTTTCTAGTAATTTCTATCATTACATGGTATATTCCAGAATGGGAACAGAATCATTAATTATAGAATTTTCCTGCTGAAAGGAACTTGGGTATAGTCTCCTCATTTTACTTAAGGGTAAGAGTGAGGCCCTGAGAGAGTAGATGACTGGGGCTCAGTTTATTCAGTAAGTTGACTAAGGTTGCCTTCTAGTTTCTAATTCTGTGTTCTTCTATCTGGTTTTTCACTCCCTGTTATCATAGATATTGGGAGAAAGAAAAAGAAGGTTGGGGGAGGAAGGAGGGAAAGAAGGAAGAAGAAAGAAAAAAATTAAATCCATTAAGAATAGAAACGTTACCCATTAGTATGGCTATAGAATTGAAATATTAGATGAAATGTGCTTGTTATTCAACCAAAGTGTTTAACACATCGTGAAACTCCACACATAATGTTATGTAGAAGAGACATTAAGGACTATGAAATGTACCCTAGAGGTACACTGTAGAACCTAATAAAGAATGGGATAATGGGGACTCAGCACAGATTAGTGACTCAGCTTGAGCAAAAGCAAATTAAGGATGAATTTTGAGAATGGTTTAAAAATTAGTTAACTTTCACAGTCAGGGGACTGTTTGTAAGAAACAATTCACTCATGTTGGCTTATGCTGAAAGAAGGAATTTATTGAAAAGTTATAGGACTATTTTATAGAACCCAAGGCTAAGAGTCAGGTAAGCCTCCTGTGGGATAAGAACCCATCTAGAAAGCTATCAAGGATGAAAGCAGCTGTACTCTTGGTCTCTTTTTCCATGGAGCTCACAGTTTCTCATCTGTGTCCTCCACTGGATGTCAGTTTCACTCTCTTCTTTGTAGGAAACTTGGCCCCCCTATTTGAAGCCCCAGTAAGGAGAGACTAGAATCGATGTGTCCTAAATCAAAATTTCTGAGAGAACCTGTTCTTCATTTTGGAGATGGCTGGGAGATGAGCAGTGCAGTGGCGGGAACTTCTGCCCCCTCAACAGCAACTACGGAAATAGATGCTCTGGAACGATGTCATCAGGATATTCTCTAAGAGAGTACTAGGGGTGCAGAGAATAACCATTGGCAAAGAAAGCACATGGCTTCTTCAAAGCTGAACATCTCTTGGGAAGAGGGAAACTACTGGCAACAGAAAAAGTAAGACCACATGGAAAATAAACTAAGGAAGAGGGTAGGAAAGAAGAATCCACACCAGTCTCTTGGAGGATTATTGACCTTTTCCAGTCTCTAGATTGCAGCCACAGCAAGCTTTGCTTTAGGACTCTTCAGTGAGCCCGAGAAGAGTGCAGATAGGGTGTTACCCAGAGCTTGCTTGCTCCCTTTACTCCTGGATCTGCTTCACTCAGTCCTAGCCACCCTCCTCCGAATTCCTTCTCACCAACTTACTGCTAAGTTAACTTCTCACCTTCCTGTGGACCTAGGACACAGATAATAGAAAAAAAAAGGGTTGTCTGCAATGATTGCCATCTGAGCAGACATGATCTCAGAGATAATCTAACCAATCCTGGTGAGCTGAAACGATGTGTGCTTCCAAACTGAAGAGGCCTTGGTTTGACTCCTCGATTAACTCTTTGAAGCCATCTAACCTAAATCAGTTTACCTAACCTGACTCTTGATTTCTCATCAAGATAATAATTATTTCCTAAAATGAGTTTTTACTTAAACACTAGGATAATTTAAATGATAATAATAATAATTTAAAACAACTGGATTTGGAGTCTGTATCTCCTCTCCTAAACCCTGATCATAACCTGTACAGTAATTATGAATTTTGGGTCCTTCCATTTAAAACATGCATGTTTATTGAGTATCTACATCTTCAGGGAATTACCCTAGAAACTGTATGGAAAGCAAGAATTTACCAATCACAGGACCTTGCCCACAAGGAAATTACAAAGTTACAATGGACAACACATAAGGGGAAGGAACGAAAAAGAAAGAAGGAAGGAAGGAAAGAAGAGGAAAGGAGCAAAAGGAGAGGAAAGGAAAGAAGACAGGGGGAAGGAATAGGGAAGGAGAGAGAGAATAAAAAAGAAGGAAATAGACAATTTTTAAAAATTGTCTATTGTGTATTGGGCTCTTTACATATATAATCTTATTCTTCATAAGCAATCTTTTAGGTAGGTACTATTATTCCCATTTTACAAATAAGTGAACAGAGACTCAGAAGGGTTAAGGGACTTTTGAGAAATATTTAAAAAGTCGTCCAGATAATGTGTTGTGACGGGATCACAGTAGGAAAATATTGCTTTTAGCTCTGGGGTTCGAGGTTTGGGGAAGCAGATGAAATTTGAGCATTGGCAGAAACAGCAGCATGAGCCGTGGTCCTGACAGCAGAAAGAACATAGCCATTTATGTCTGGCAACTACTAAGCAGCTAGATCAGTTCACAGGACTATGCACAAAGGAGAGTAGTCTTGGGCATAAGGTTGGGGCCAGATGATGGAGAATTTGACTGCTCGGCTAATGAGTTGTGATATTTCTGTGGGCAGTAGAGAACCACTGAAGGTGAGTGAAAAAATTATATTCTCAGATCTTTGGCCAGAGGTGATATCTAAGAAAATTTGGCCTGGGGAGCATATGACAATTACCAAGGCAAAAGACATTCATAACGAGAGTTTGATTTAGGATTGTGGCCATGAAAATGGACAAATGATGAAGGTATGAAAGAAAATTTGCAGAGGTAGAATCAACAGATCTCGACATTTGATTAGATGGTCAGGAGAAGAAACAACCAAAGACATCATGGGTTTTAAAATAGGGACTCTCACAGTAACTGGGAATGAACAAGGAATAAGACCCTTCTCTCTTCTCCTCTCTGGGCTTTCTGTTTAACAGCAAGCTAATTTTGAAGCTGTTTTTATACTAACGAAAATGAAGCATATTGTTTTCATAAACCTTTGTAAAATCTGCTGCATCCTCTGGCATGTTTGCAAATATTGCCACATTCTCCAGACAGTTTATGTGCAACATGCTTCACGTTACTAACAGAGAGACATCACTAAAATAATATCCTATAATAAATTTATGAAGGTCAGTCCCTAAAAGACTATTTTAAAAATGGAAATACATCTGCTGAAAACTGTTAATAATTTGATACTTACACATGAGACACACATATACTTTCACCCACTGCCAGTCTGGGTTTTATTATTCATCCTCAAGACATTTAGAACAGTGGCTGTCAACTCTAAGCTGCACATTAGAATTGCCTTGTAGAGTTTTAAAGAATGCTGACACCTGAGTCATAACCCCAGGGTTCTGGTGTAAATGATTTGGGAGCATCCTGGGAATTGGGATATTTTTTAAGCTCTAGATGATTTTAACATGAAGCCATGGTTGAGACTCACCCAGCAATGAGAAAAGTGATTGATGATGTTAGAGATAATTAAGTTTATTTTGCCATCAAAAAGCTTATCAGCTACATATAATTTGTACATATATGATACCAAATTGGTCTTGCCCTAACATTAATAATATATGAGAAAAGTCATATCAAGAATGAGGATTTAGTGGGCTGAGTGATTAGAACTGAGGGAACAAATGAATAATAAAGTTGTGAAGTATGCTGGCTTCTGAAGGATTTTGCTCATTCTTTCTTCTGACTCAGCATCAACCTCTGGAATATTACAGCAGTGAAAACTCTCCTTTGCTCCTCCCTGGCCACTCTGCAACACTCAGTTGCTGGCTGCCTGACCCCATTAAGAAGATCCCAAGTTCCTCCACTCAGCATCTAGGTGGCAGCTGCCACCTCCTGGGTGCAAAGGCCAAGACAAGAGTTTTGTACACATTGAAACTCAAGGAAACCAGGCAGGGAGAGCCGGCTGTTTGGCTCTGCTTCTCCATATGTGGGGTAATTCTGAAAGATCTGCTTATTCCCAAATCTCTTCTCCCTCCCGTTATACACTGAGTAAAGTACCGATTAACGCCATGGCTTAAGGCATTGCTAACAGACATCCCATGTTAAACGTGCATGTTGCCTGGGCAGAGTAAGGCACTTCTTTCCATTGCTCAGCATTGCTAAAGAAAAAAGTGCTACCTTTTCTCCAGCAGATAGGGTTGTGAGGGAATGGGACAAGCTATGAAATAATAGTCTTGGGGAATTTTTAGGGAACACGGCAGGAAGAAGACCTCTGGCTGTTCTGAACTCCTCACTATTATTCCATTAACAAGCTTTTTTCTAGCTTGACTCTGGCCTTCATTAATTTTATTACTTTTCCATGGAGGGTCTTCCACCCCAATGTTCCAGCTGGAATTCCATCCATTTCTCAAAGCCCAGTACTAATGGTCTTTTACCCATTTGACCATACCAATTTAAATCAACTCTTCTTTCCTCTCTCAGCTTTAGAATTGGGTATCTTTGCATTTGTCATTCTTTCTTATTGGACCTAAGTACCTCAAGACACATAATTTTTTCTTTGTCCAAATGTGTGTACTACATGGCACCGACTGCCATACTTTGCATATAACAGGCATTCAATAAATCTGATAAATGAATTAACTAGATCAATTTAAATATCATCAAAAAATGCATACACAACTGGAATTTTTTCAGTTTTAAAATGACTCGTAAGTTTGGGCATGAAAGTGGTGAAAAGCTCAAGAGCTTCCCTGGAATGGATGTCTATAGAGGCACTTAATTATCCCACAAAAATAACAGACTTATATCTGAAGCAAACATGAACGTTCTTAACTAGCTTTATCTTATGGGATTACAGTTGTTCTATCACGACTCTTTAATAGTAGCATATGTTCTTTTCTGAAACATTATTTAAATAAGCTTAGTTTATGAAAGTCCCCGTAGTCACCCCTTGTAATTGTACCACTGAAATCACTATAATTCTTGGTTTAAGGAAGTTAATATATTTTCTGTCAGGGTGACAAGAGGGTCATCTGAGCCCTGCAGGTAGCACACTCCAGAATGACTTCTCCATCTCTGGGGACTGACAAGCTGCATGTTTATTTATGAGACCTTAATTCAAACTATTTTTGCTTCCTGATTGCTAGAGGAGCTATGGGGAAGAGACTTTAATTACCAAAGTCTTCAACAGTTCTAATTTACTTAAGGATCATCTTAACACCGATTGTGCTGCAATCCATGGGGTTTTAGCCTATTTACAATTGCTTGCTTTTACTTCAAGAATCTAGTTTGACCCAAATCAACCTTGTTCCAATCTGAAAGTTTCACAAAATTTGCAGAAGTATTTGGAGAGTTTTCACCACACATTGTTAGAGCCTTTCCTGTCCTCCAAAGCACCTAACACAGAGTCTTGCAAATAGCCAGTACTCAGTATACTTGGGGAAAGAACAAATGAATGGGCAAAGGGTGTTTATATTTTGCCAGCAGAAGTAACTGAGAACAAAACTTGACGATATTTTGGTATTTGGTTCAGAAAAATAGTAACATCATGGAATTTTCAGCTGAAAATATCCTTTGATATCTCAGTATCTTTTATTCCCTAGGTATCTTTTGATACATATGTTCAATCTTTCAACTAGATTACAAATTATAAAGGAATTATGTTTATTACTCATCACAGAACCTAGCACCTGGCAGTCGATATTCTATAAATGTGTGTAATTGATGTATTTCTACATCATCTCATATTTTTCTCTTGGACCAGTGTCTACTCCATGTTATAGTCTTCTCCTAGATAGAGCCTTCTGCATAGTATTTTAGTGCCCAAGATCAGAAGGAGCCATTAACACAAATATAGTGCCAGGGCCAGCCCCTTGGAAAATTGCAAAGTGGCAAAGAATGTCCTCATTGACTCTTTTCTTCATCATTTTCTCCTTCTCCATTGGTTACTCATTGATACTCTACTTAAGAAAAGAATCTGATTCACTTACCAGTACAAGGGTATATTAAACCACAAAAGCAAAATCATTCAAATGGATTTGCAACAAACTAAAAACTTGCATCAGCACAGCAAAAGAAATTGAAGAGACAACCTATGGAATGAGAGAAAATATTTGCAAACCATACATCTGATATATGGATAATATCCAAAATACTATAAGGAACTCAAACAACTCAATAGCAATAAAACAAATTCCCGATTTTAAAAAAAAAAATGAGTAAAGGACCAGAATAGACATTTCTCAAAAGAAGGCATGCACATGGCCAATAGGGATATGAAAAAAATGTTCAACATCACTAATTATCAGGGAAAGATAAATGAAAACCACAATGAGATATCACCTCACACCTGTTAGAATGGCTATTATCAAAGAGACGAAAGGTAACAAGTGTTGGGGAGGATGTGGAGAAAAGAGAATTCTCTATTGTACACCATTGGGGGGAATGTAAGTTAGTACATGCACCATTCAAATGTGCGACCATTTAAGGAAGCCACTACTACAGCAAAAGTAACGCTATAAAGTATAATAGAGGACTACGAGAGGCCCTACAGCTTTAAAAAAGTTACATTAGTACTTCCCCATGATCACTGGCAAAGCATGAATTCTCTGTTGAATTGATTTTGCTAAGAGGAAATACAAGAACAGTTTCTCCAGAACACATTTGACAGCTGGTGCCTTTCAGAAGGAAACAAAGAAATCCCTTAAAAGAAAACTTGTTTCAACAAACAAGTCATGAGGTTGTTTCTTGCTGTGTCAGTCACAATGGTGACCATGTTCTAGCTGCGAATGGGCTACACTGCATTCACTATTTGCCAACAAGAAAAAAAGAGCAGTGACTTTGACATTCTTATTTCCAACTCTAATTTCCTACAATTAAAAGAGAAGGTCAGGACCAGGGCTGGGCGTGGTGGCTCATGCCTGCAACCCTAGCACTCTGGGAGGCTGAGGCAGGAGAGGAGGATTGCTTGAGGCCAGGAGCTTGAGACAAACCTGAGCAAGAGCAAGGCCCCATTCTATTGAAAATAAATAAATAAATAAATAAATAAATAATAAATTGAAAAATTAGCCAGGTGTGGTGTGCACATCTGTAGTCCCAGCTGCTTGGAAGACTGAGGCAGGAGGCTCATGTGAGCCCAGGAGTTTGAGGTTGCAGTGAGCTATGATGAGGCCACTGCACTCCATCCTGGGTGACAAAGCAAAACCCTGTCTCAGTATAAAGAGAAGGTCAGTATTTTACAAACACTTAATTTTTTCATACTCACTTTTCTTTTTATCATGATCAGTAAAGGTAATGTGCATGAGCTATGTATTGCTGTGTAACAAATTATCCCAAGATGTACCATCTTAAAACAACAAATATCTATTACCTCACACAGTTTCTGCGGATCACGAATTTAGGAGAGGCTTAGCTGGGCAGCTGAGGCTCAGGGTCTCTCAAGAGGTTTCGGTCAAGCTGGCATCTGGGGCTGCCATCATGGCAAGGCTCAACCAGAATTAGAAAATCACTTCCCAAATCATTCAAGTGGTTGTCAGCTTGCCTCAGTTCCTTACTGGCTATTGGCTGGGGGCCTCCATAGCTTACCATATAGACTTCTTCCACAGCCTCCTTGAGTGTCCCCATGAGTTGGCAGCTGGCTGCCCCAGAGTGAGTGATCAGAGAGAAAGAAACAGCACCTAGATGGAATCCACAGTCTTTTATAAACTATCCTCCAAAGTGGCACACCATTACTTCTGCTGTATTCTATTGGCCTTTGTATAATGTGAGAGGAGATAACACAAAAGTGTGAATACCAGGAGGTAGAGATTACTGGGGCCATCTTGGAGGCTGGCTACCACAGAATGTTTCTTTAGATGCCCATTTTTTATGACATATCCAAAGAATCTGATATTCAAATGAATAGTTTATTGCCTCCCCCAAGCAGCAGTTCTTAACTTTTTGGAGGGGAGAGGAATATAGGTCCCTTAAAGTCTCTAATGGAAGCTGTGAATATAATCCCCAAGAGAATGTACAGTTGGCACTTAGTATCAAAAGTTCTGCATCCACATTTAACCATCTGGGGATCGAAAATATTCCAAATATATACAATAAAAATAATATAAATTAAAATCAATACAGTATAACAATTATTTACATAACATTTACATTTTTTCAGGTATTATAAGTAATCTAGGGATGATTTAAATTATACAGAGGATGTGCTCAGGTTATATGCAAATATTAAACCATTTTATACAAGGGACTTGAGCATCCATGGAGTTTTGAATCTGCAGTCCTGGTATTTGGGTCCTGGAATCAATCCCCTACAGATACCAAGGGATGACTGTGCAAAATGAGTCATTACAATTTTGCACAACATTTCTTGGAGTCCAAGGATTCCCTGAAGATTTTCCAATGACGTCAGGTTCAGAAACACTGCCCTGTTTAACAGTTACTTCCCTTGTGCAATCACTAAACACAAGGACATGGCTTCTGTTGGGAATTTGTAGCAGGACATAAATATAGGTGATGGCTGGTAGACTTACTTAATCAAACCCTAGTCAAAATTTTTATGTAATCAGAAGTTCAAAGAGCTTTGAATAGAACATGTTCATTTTCTGAGCTAGGCTTGCAAAGAAACTCCTAGAAGGGAAACCCATATCTTTATTTATGTTGCAGTCCTTGAGGGATAAGGAAGACCTAGGGGTGCTGAATCTTTCAGAGCAAGGTAAAGGGAGATGGAGGAATATTACTAGGAAAGCCTCTATGAACCGAAATGTAGAGTTTTGCCATGGGTGTTTGATAATACGTGAGAGCTGTCTATGTTTAAAACTGTAGTCAATAAAGTTGAGCCTATCTTGATTTTTGTTGTAATCCCTGCTCTCACTTTTTCCTTTACAAGTTTATATTTTGAAATCTAGAACCTGAACCACTGTCTCCGTCCATTTTCTATTGCTGTAACAGAATACCACAGACTGGCTAATTTATGGAAAGGGAAGGGAAGGGAAGGAGAGAGAAGGGAAGGAGGGGGAAGGGAAGGAGGGGGAAGGGAAGGAGGGGGAAGGGAAGGGGAAGGGAAGGGGAAGGGAAAGGGAAATGGAAAGCTGTGCAAAGAAGTATCAAAGACTCAGAGACTGAACCTAGAAGACTAGGGTCAAGTCTCTGAGTCTGTTTCCTCATCAGTTTCCTTATACAAAATGGCATAATACATGACATGACCACTTTATAGGATTTTTTTTGATCCAATGGGAAGATTAATATGAAAAATATCTTATAAATTATAAAATAATAAAGTTGGTCATGTATTATTATTGTTGTTGTTATTAAATGCACTGTATGGTTGGCAGAGATGCTATATAACAAGAAAAATTGTCGACAGTTTTTAAAAAGTGTCCCTCAGAGAGAAATCTATGCTCACTGGTCTGAGAGTGTGAGAAGAAATACTTTTGCAAGGTAAATAAGCAGCCATTTCTATGCTAAAGGCTAAATTCTGTGCTCTCTGTCATTATAAAACCAGTTATTGATCTTGACAAGTACAGAAGGTACTTCGCAGAAAATAAATATGACAAGGCCCCTGAGTACCAGGTTTGCATCTAAACAAAGGTAAAAGAATTGGCCTCGATAATAAAGCGCACTTGCTCCTTTGAAAGTATGGTCAACTGTTCGTATTTTCAACCATAACCCTGAGAGTTGGGAAATCTGTGAATAAGGCAACTAGACAACCTCATGAATTTATCTCTACATTTGTCGGTAAAATGTGGGTGTACTCCTGCACTACAGACCCTAACCATAAATGGAAATTTGGGAATGGCTTATTTAGATACTTTGTGGGATAGAGTAGCATTGACAAATATAGACTCATGTTTCTAGCCTTCAAACAATTTAAAAGAATAACCATATAATCTTTTACACTGTAGAATCAATTGTCAACTATTCACAAAGCTGTATTGTGTGGTGACTCACCCTAATTATTTGATAACTCTCTTTCTTTATTCCCTCTAACCAAGTACAAAGATCTTGTTCAAATTTCCATATTAATGTGATCAAGGAGACTCAGCAAATAATTAAACACAGAGACAAAAAAAAAACTTCAAAAATCTCTCTTGGAAGCGACATTTCCACTTTTGCTCCCAGTTATATTAAAACATTTCTATTCTTCTGCATTTCAAACCATTGTAAATGTTTCAGGCGGAGGAATTAAGACTTAATGCCAAGGCCAATGTCATGAACTTTTCCCCTAAGGTTTCATTTTCTTCTAGTAGTTTTATACTTCCAGGTATTATGTTAAATCTTTAATGCATTTTGAGTTGATTTTTGTGTAAGGCAAAAGACAAGGGTCCAATTTCACTGTTTTCATGTGGATATTCAGTTTTCCCAGCACCACCCATTTCCCGTTGTGTATTCTTGGTATCCATGTCAAAGATCAGTTGACCATATATGTGTGGGTTTATTTCTGGGCTTTTTATTCTTTTCCATTGGTCTATATGTCTGTTTTTATGATAGTACCATACTGTTTAAATTGCTGTAGCTTTGTAATATGTTTTGAAATCAGAAAGTATTAATATGACGCCTCCAGCTTTATTGTTCTTTCTCAAGATTGCTTTTACTATTTACAGTCTTTTTTGGTTCCATATGAATTTTAGAATTGTCTTTTTCTATTTCTGTAAAAAATACCATTGGGATTTTGATAGGGGTTTTATTGACTCTATGAATCACTTTGGGTAGCACAGACATTTTAACAATATTAAGTCTTCCACGAATACAAAAGGTCTTCCCATTTATTTCTATCCTCTTTAATTCCTTTCATTAACTTTCAATGTAAAAGTCTTTCACCTCCTTGGTTAAGTTTCTTCCTACATATTTTATTCCTTTGATACTATCATGGATAGTATTTTTTTTAATTTCCTTTTCAGATAGCTCACTGTCAGTATATATAAACACAGTTGATTTTTACAGGTTAGTTTTTATCCTGTAATTTTATTGAATTTGCTTATTAGTTTTGACAGGTCTCTGTAGAATCTTTAGGATGATTTTCTGCATATAAGATCATGTCATCTGTAGACAAAGATAATTTTATTCCTTCTTTTCTGATTTGATAAATTTTTTTTTCTTGCCTAATTCTTTTGGCTAGGATTTCCATTACTCTGTTGAGCAGAAGTAAGAATGGGCAGCCTTGCCTTGTTCCAGACCTTACAGGAAAAGCTTTCAGTTTTTAAGAATTGAGTATGATGTTAGCTGTGAACTTGTCAAATATGGACTTTACTGTGTTGAAGTAACTTTTTCCTATACCTAGTGTGTTAAGAATTATTGTCATGAAAAGGTGTTGAATTTGGTCAAATACTTCATCTGTATCTATTGAGATAATCATGTGATTTGTAATACTTCGTTCTATCAATATGGCATATCACATTAATTGATTTGAGTGTTTTGAACCATCCTAGCACCCCCGGGGATAAATCCCACTTGATCATGATGTATTATTCTTTTAATGTACTACTGGATTCAGTTTGCTAGTGTTTCACTGAGGGCTTTTATATATTCATCAGGGATATTGGCCTGTCATTTTCTTTTTTGATCTTTGGTATCAAAAGTCTTTTTCTGGCTTTAGTATCAGGGTAATGTTGCCCTTATAAATTGAATTTGGAGTGTTCCCTCCCCTCAGTTTTTTGGAAGAGTTTAAGGATTTGTGTTAATTCTATAAATGTTTGGTAGACTTCACCAGTGAAGACACCTGATCCTGGGCATCCCTTTTTTGGGAGGTTTTTGATTACTGATTTCAATCTCCTTATTTGTCATTGGTCTGTTAAGGTTTTCCATTTATTCATGATTCAGTATTGGGAGGTTGTATGCTTCCAGGAATTTATCCATTTCTTCTAGATTATCCAATTTGTTGGTGTATGATTGTTCATAATAGTCTCTTGTGACCCCTTTTATTTCTGTGGCATCAGTTGTAATATTAATATCTCCTCTGTTTATAACTTTATTTATTTGAGTCTTCTCTTTTTTTTCCTAGTTAGTCATGGCAGTGATTTCTTAGATATCACATCAAAAGCATAAGCAACAGAAGCAAAAGTAGACAAGTGGGACTACATCAAACTAAAACGCATCTACAAAGAAAAGGAAATAATTCACAGAGTGAAAGGCAACTTACAGTATGCTTCCCATGGCATCATGAGATCATATCAGGAGATATTGTGAAGTTGCATTTATATGCATCACATGGTAAGTTTAATATCGGGAATAGGTAAGTTAATTGAAAAGAATGAGACAGTTCTATTAACTTCTAACTGGAGAATAATATACATACAAAAATGCACATACATGTACATCTTAATAAATTTTTATAAAGAATACACCATATCAACAGCACCCAGCTCAAAAAACAGCCCATTACCAGCACCCAAGAATTCCCCTCTGTGCCCCGTTTCAGGCATTAGCTCTCCCAATCAACAAGGGTATCCACTATCCTGATTTCTAATACCAAAACTCTTGCCTATTTTTACATTATCTAATACAAATCTAATACCTATCTAATCTAATTACCAATCTAATTACCTATCTAATGCCAATACTTTTGTCTATTTTTTTATCTATTTTTATTTATTTTATCTATTTTTATCTAATACCAATACTTTTGCTTATTTTTATACTCTATATAAGTGGAATCATATAATATGCATTCTTCTGTGCCTGGCAAACTTATGTTTGAGAGAATCACTAATATTTTTCATTTTCATGGCTGATTAATATCATAGTTGTGAGAATATATTACAATTTATTCATTGGTTCTGTTTTGATGGGCAATTGGGTACTTTCCAGCTTTTGTCTATTATGAATAGTGTTGCCATAAACATTCTTGCACAGTCTTTTATGAAAATTTGCATGCCATCCTGTTGGATATGTATCTAGAAGTTGAACTTCTGGGTCATAGGCTATGTATTTGTTTAGCGTTAGTAGATACTGCCAAACAGTCTTTTAAGGCCAATTACCAATACACACTCTCGCAGGAAGTAATTGAGGGTTCAGGTTTCTACACGTTCTTGCCAACACTAGGCATTGTCTGTCTTTTTTATTTTAGCAATTCTTGTGGGTGTGTAGTGGTATTAGTGGTATTGAATTGTGGTTTTCGCTTTCCTGGATGATTACATTGAGCCCCTTTTCACATGTTTATTAACCGTGTGCATATCCTCTTTTGTAAGTTGCCTCTTTAAGACTTTTGCTAGTTTTCCTATTGGGATGTGGGTCTCATTCTTACTGATTTTCTAGTAGTTCTTTACATATTCTGGATTTAAGTCTGGAGTAAATTTGTTTTTTGTTTTTTTTGATACAGAGTCTCACTCTGCCACCCCAGCTAGAGTGCAGTGATGTCAGCCTAGCTCACAGCAACCTCAAACTCCTGGGCTCAAGTGATTCTCCTGCCTCAGCCTCCCAAGTAGCTGGACTACAGGTGCACACCACCACATCTGGCTAATTTTTCTACTTTTTGTAGAGATGGGGTCTTGCTCTTATTTAGGCTGGTCTTGAACTCCAGGCCTCAAGCAATCTTCCTGCTTTGGCCTCCCAGAGTGCTATGATTACAGGCATGAGCCACCGCGCCTGGCCTAGTTTTGTATTGTTAAATCATCTGGATGAGATGATGTGGCTCCATTACATGAATGGATTAACAACAAAAAAATGAAGTATTTGGAATTCACTTGACAAATATTTATCAAGCATCTACTATATGCCAGACACTGTGCTAAGCTGTGTGGAAATAATTTATAACCCTTGCCTCAATAAATTATAGAATGGTTCATTATAAATGCAGAGGTTCAGGTAGAACGAATTTTCTCATTGCATCTTGCCCTCATCTCAACTCCCTAGCTCAAACAATTTCAGAGGCTTCTAAAGGTCTGAAAACCAGCCCGAGAATTAAGGCAGGTTCTTGAACCAAATCCAATAGTCTCATACAGATTTGAATTAAATGAATCAAATTATAAGAAAGTCTTGTTATTAAATGTTGTGCTTTGGCCTGCTGCCCTAGTGTTCTGGCTGTTTCACGGTCTCTGATCAATGACACAGATCACGAAGGAAGGAGGAGATCGTGTGATCAAGCCAGTCGATTTAGGTACCAGGGTTTCTGGAAACAAAGCCAGAAGTGGAAATTGTCTAACAATCCAAGAAGGAGGATACAGTCTTCAAAGCCACTACACTAGGGAAAGAGGCCAGGAAGAACTTTCAGTCTGGAATCTGGGCTAGGCATACACGGAATCATAGTAATTGTTGCTACTACCACTTCCTGGAGGTTCTCCTGCCTTCTAAGCCCAGATCTTTCTGCTTAGCTTCTCTATCAAATTTAAATATCCTTCACTAGTCTCTGCCCAAACTTGCTCAATGACCATTTCACTGTCCTGAGGAAAATATGTATTTGGTTATTAAATCCAAATAACAAATATGTTTTCAATGACTAGAATCCAAGATTGAAAAACATCTTTGATGACTGAAAGGATGTGCTACTATTCCTTAGGGTTTAGGTTTTCTTACCCCTATAGATTTTCTTACCCCATAGCACTCCCTCAGAAGTTCCAGTGACATGCTAAAATTAAATTTTACTTATAAGTTCTTAAGTTACATGCACATTCCTAGATGATAAAAGCAATACTATACTATATTCATTTCTTCAAGTAAATCCATAAGTCCATAGAATAAAACAGAATCAGTTCTGGATTATCACTAGTCTAATACAAAACCAGTTTAAAAGATTTTAAAATTAGTTTTTCTTATCAATCAAGTTTTCAATCTGGAAAACCTGAAAATTACAAGTATAGAGAAGTATAAAATAAAATCAACCATAATCTTACCTGTCCTTGCCTCTGTTAATATTTTGGCATAATTTCTAACCATTTTTCCTATGTATGCTTTTAAAATAATGTATTTAAATTTTCATGATTTTTAAAAATTAATTTAAATTCATGTCATTAGCATTTCTCCACATTTAAAAAATTCTTAGTAAACCTAACTTCTAATGTTTATATATCATGAAAGGGTTGCATCATAATTTACTTAACTATCTTCTCGCCTTATGCATTTAGTATTTTTTAAAACTTTTCAGGAAGGGCGTGGTGGCTCACGCCTGTAATCCTAGCACTCTGGGAGGCCAAGGCAGGCAGATTGTTTGAGCTCAGGAGTTTGAGACCAGCCTGAGCAAGAGTGAGACCCAGGTCTCTACTAAAAAATAGAAAGAAATTAGCCAGACAACTAAAAATGTATAGAAAAAATTAGCCGGGCATGGTGGCACATGCCTGTAGTTCCAGCTACTCGGGAGGCTGAGGCAGGAGGATCGCCTGAGCCCAGGAGTTTGAGGTTGCTGTGAGCTAGGCTGACACCAGGGCACTCTAGCTTGGGCAACAGAGACAGACTCTGTCTCAAAAAAAAAAAAAAAAAAAAACAACTTCTTTCACTATAGTAACTGGCGTTGAAGTAAAGACTTTCGGTCAACAAAAGCTATTTTTCAATTTTGGATTTTTTTTTTTCCTGAATATATTCATAGAATATGTGTTTTAGAGACATTTTTAAAGACACATATATTTACATCTTTTTGTCTGTGTTTCACTCATTGTTAATAGATAAAAATGCTAATTGTTTTCACTTGCTTTTAATGTCTTTGGTTTTTAGCAAAGCAAAATATTTTTCAATTACTTATTAGCCACATGAATTTTCTTATTTCATTTATACATTCATTTATCCAAATACTCATTGAACATCTACTAACTACCAGGCAGTGTTCTAAGTACAAGAAAATTATCAGTAAACAAAGCAGAGAAATTCTCTGCACTTATGAAGCTAGGGAGAAACAGTCTCTAAACAAACTACCATGAAACATGTCAGGTAGTGATAAGTACTACAAGGGGAAAATGAAGAAAGTGAATAGTTAGAGAATGAAGAGAGCGCCATTTTAAAAAGGTGGTTAAGGAAGACCCCTCTCTAATGAAATATTAAATAACACTTAAGAATAATTATTTCTGAACATTCTGTTCATTTCCTCAGCCAATTCATTTAAAGGAGTTTTCTCTCTTAAACTGTGATCCAAAAAATAGAGTCAACATTTACAGTATTTGGCAAACAAAAACTAACTTCATAAATTTCCTAGATTTTACTTCCTTTCTTCTCACAAAGCATGATGATTTTAACTATGGGTCATCCAAACCTGCATCACTGATCTCAATACGGTTAGCTTTTTCCAATAAATAAAAATGTGTTATCATTCAAATACTAAAACAAAATTGACCACCATTATGTCGTTATTTTCTTTTCAGTCCTTTTTTTTTTTTTTTTGCATTAGTATTGACAATATGGTTATGCTCAAATACTGTATACCCTTTGTCCTATGGGAAAAAAAATAGTGCTAATTTGTAGTACCAAACTCATAAGGTTTTTTTGCAGATTACGTAAGTTAATTACATGCTCAGCTCGGTGCCCAATGCATATTAAGTGCAGTCATGTGTCCCTTAACAATGGAAATACATACTGAGAAATGTATCACTAACTAATCATGTGGTGGTATGAACATCACAGAGTGTACTTACACAAACCTAGATGGTAGAACCTGCTACACACTGTGCATATACTATACGGTACAGCCTATCGTTCCTAGGCTACACACATGTACAACATGGTACTATACTGAATACTGTAGGCAACCGTAACACAATGGTAAGTATTTATGTGTCTAAACATAGAAAAAAGTACAGTAAAAATACAGTAAAAGATAAAATATAATATATCTGTAGAGAGCACTTACTATGAATAGAGATTGCAAGACTTGAAGCTGCTGTGTGTAAGTCAACAAGTGGGTGGTGAGTGAACGTGAAGGCCTAGGACATTACTGTACCATACTGCAGACTTTATAAACACTGTACACTTAGGCTACACGAAAGTTATTTTAAAAATTTGTCTTGTTTCAATAATAAATTAATTTTAACTTACTGAACTTTTTAACCTTATAAACTTTTCAATTTTTTAACTTGTTGACTCTTTTGTAATAATACAGCTTAAAACACACACTGTGCAGCTGTATAAAAATATTCTCTTTTCTTATATCCTTATTCTATAAGCTTTTTTCTAGTTTTTTTTTTAACTTTTTAAACTTTTTTGTTAAAAACCAATACATAAACACACACATTAGCCTAGGCCTACACAGAGGCATCAATATCACTGTCTCCCATCTCCACATCTTGTCCCATTGGAAGATCTTCAGGGCAACAACACGCATGGAGCTGTCATCTCCTAAAATAACAATGTCTTCTTCTGGAATACCTCTTAAAGGACCTGTCAGAGGCTGTCTTATAGTTAACTTATTTTTGTAAGTAGAAGTGGACTCTAAAGTAATGGTAAAAAGTATAGTATGGTAAATACCTAAATCAGTAACATAGTCACTTATCATTATCAAGTATTACATAGTACGGTACATAATTGTACATGCCATCCATTTATAAGACTGGCAGTACAGGTTTGTTTACAGCAGCATCACCACAAACACACGAATAATGTGTTGTGCTATGACTTTGCCATAGTACAGTCTCACTAGGAATTTTTCAGCTCCATTATAATCTTATGGGAACAACGTAGTATATGTAGTCTGTCATCGACCGAATTGTTATTATGTGGTACATGACTGTATTCAATAAATATTTCAATATATTCATTGTTAACTGCATAATCATCATATATTACTCAACTGGGCTAAGCAGCCTAAATTGATTCTTATCTTCCTCTTGCATTGGCTTATTGGGAATCAAAGAATGAGGTGTTACGAGAATTTGGTTGTGGTGTTGGCTACCATTTAAAATTATAGCAGTGTACAAATCCAGTCTGCCCCAGATTTTTTTGTACAAACAAGCATCATTCGACTGTTAGGGATTTATAGTTGACCCCTGAACAACACGAGTTTGAACTGCATGAGTCCATTTATGTGCAGATTTTCTTCTGCCTCTGCTATCCCTGAGACAGCAAGACCAACCCCTTCTTTTCCCCTCCTCCTCAGCCTACTCAATTTAAAGACAATGAGAATGAAGACCTTTACGATAATCTACTTCCATTTAATGAATACTAAATATATTTTCTCTTATCATTTTCTTAATAACATTTTTTCTCTAGCTTATTTTATTGGAAGAATACAGTATATAATACATATAACATACATAATATGTGTTAATCAACTGTTTATGTGGTAAGACTTCTGGTCAACAGTAGACTAACAGCAGTTAAGGTTGGGGGGAGTCAAAAGTAACACACAGATTTTCGGCTGTATGGGTGTTGACACTCCTAACCTCTGTGTTGTTCAAGGGTCAATTGTATATTAAATTTAGTCATTCCTCTATTTTGCAGTCCTCTGAAAATCTCATGTATATTTTCTGATAATCTGGAATTAATGAAATGTAGAATTCTGTGAGTTACAGGGATTTTTAACTATTTCACACAAAAATACTAACAAAATGTATAGAAGAAGTGGGAAAACAAGCTGGGCCAAAGTAGGAGGAAACAAATACCATTCATTCATTCAAGTATTTATTGAGCTGATTTCCTCATTAATCTTCCATTTCTAAACTATCAAATCTCCTTGCTTCATCTCATAAAAAATCCTTTTGATATACTACATAAACTTTTAAATCTACTGTTTCCTCACTACCTTCCCTAGTATGGCTCTATGAGAGATGCAATGCAAGTAACAGGAAATACTTCTCCTCTCACCTTTCCCCTGGTATTCCTGTCTTCCTCTCCACAATTCTTACTCTTTGACCTAAATGTGGACATTGACAAATGACAGTTTAAAGTCACTATCTTTTAAAAGACTGATTTGAAATTTTCCTGATTCATTTTTTAAGTCCTATGAAAACATCTTAAATCTATAAGTAAGTCAATAAAAACACTTCAAAGCAGAGCCCAGGCAAATATTAGCAACCAAAATTCATTATGATGTGCTTGGCACAAAAGATTTTCTTAATGAATTATCCATTAAGATGTCAGGTAAGTTAATTGACATGGACTTTTCTAAAAGAAAGGAGAAGGAGAAGGAAACAGTTGAGTACCCCAGAAATCAATAGCCACTGAGAAAAGGGTGGCAATGACTGTCATGGCTCCTTTCACCTTCTGGTGTTCCGTAAACCTGTTATTTTTTTCCTCCAACCTCACATACTTTAATTATTCTTCTCAGAAAGTATAGTATGTAAGTTGATTCAGAATCCATTTTGGCTTTTGAATCCTAAATGGGAATTTTATATTAATATCACAAACTGCAATATTACATTACATTAACATTTCCACCTGTGTGTCCTTTCTTTCTCACCCCAGGGAATTAAAAAAAAGAAACTAATAATCTGGTCACTATGAGTTTTCACTGTATAAAAGGACGTTATATTTCACCACTTACTTTTGTATGTTGTTGAGTATGAATCACTTCACTTGAAAAAAGCTACTTTCCCACTCTTCAACTGCCCCACCTAATGGCAAGATGCATGAATAGCAGCCATTTTCTTGGTCCCACAGTTGAAGAAACACAACAATTTCTCATATCTGTGCAAATGTGTAGCACTATGATTCAAACATGGATATTTTCCCCTCCCCTTCATAGTCTTAGACTCCACTCCAAATCAACCGGCATCAGACCGACCAGGACAAAGCAATCAGACATAAAGCAGAGAACCCATAATCCAACTCTAGCTAGTGAAAAGAATATGCATTAGAATTCAGTGCTTCCACTTGCAAGCTTGCTAGCGGCATGAATCCAGGCACTGTTAAATCTCTCTTCTTTTTAATTTGTTTCTAATCACAACCTTTTGTCATTATAGATAAAGGGTTGTGGTGAAGTTTACTGAGATAACAGATGAAAGACAGCACATGCTCATTCTACTTGGCATTAGTGAGGGCCACAGAAATCAGCCACTTTCTACTGCCCCGATTTTACAGAGGAGGAGACTGAGGTAGAATAAGGTAACATGATTCTCTAGAAATCATATACGTCTTTAGTGGCAGAATCCGTGTCCTCGAGAAAGAGGCTTATTCTCCAAACTGCTGCATCTACCACCACTAAGTATCTGTACCTGTCACCATTTTCTGATAAATTCTTCCAGTTCTCGACTCTCAACAAATGAAAAGTTACATTGTGTCCTTTAATAATTTAGGGGGAAACAAGTGAAGGGAGGCATTTTTTTTAAGTTAGAACCCTGAGTTAGGACACACGAAATTAAGTACATCATTGCAAAAGGGACTGCAGCAAAATAGATTTGCCCAGCATGCCCCATCTAGGGAAGATTAGTAAATTGCTAATGTTTTCCAGGGTTTGGTGTCAATAACAGAAATTAATCACGTTTCTTTGAAATGTTGTCCATATTCTTCTATGTCAACTTAGAATTGGCCTCTTTGTGTCTCAGCAGCTGAGTTTGACCAGATTCCATTATATCGCTAAGGATCTATGTAAAACCCTTTGTTGGGTTTTACTTTGCTTTGAGCTGTTCACTTTGTTGTCATATCACGTGGATTGTTCAGGGTTTTTGAATGTTTCTTTTATTCTCGGTTTTAGCTACATTTTAGCTACAGAACCCCTGTCCCAAATTTACCTCCCGATTCTAAAAGGCAGTGTTAGTCTAAGTGTGGTCCTCAGGCCACCTACATCAGAATCACCTGGGGAGCTTGTTTAAATGTGGCAATTCCTAGGCTTTTTCCCAGACATACTGAATCAAAGTCTCGGGGTAAATTTCAAGAATATGTATTTTAAGAAATTGTTCCTGATGATTCTAATGCACATTAAATTAGGAGACTTACCGCCAATAAGATAGAAAAGATACCACCCAGCCACAAAGGCCTAAGGAAGAAATTAATTTTCCTTTATCCCAGAAAGCCCAGCACTTGACACCCTTTTTACCTGGTACCACAGACTGAGTTTGTAGAACTCCTTAAATTAATGAGAGGTTTCATTGGCAGGATTTTAAGTGTTTTGTTTCTAGTCCCTGTCCTGAGAACAAATTACACAGAAACACAAACAGATGGTTTTCAGTTATCTGTTTTTCAAATAATCTAAGTAAATTGAAAAGCACAATGTGTTATTATCAAATAACAGCTGCACCAAAAACCTACGAAACTAAAATTCAAGGTCATTTTGAACAAACAAAAAAGAGGTATACAGGCTTAAGTATCTCTTTTTAATTAAAAGCCTGGGCTAAATCCTGGCCTAGTTACATTGTCTCATAAATCGTTTGGGTCTGTTATTATAAAACATTAAGTGCGTTTCCTTTTTCTCTTTCCCATCATTATCATTCTTTCTTCATTTCTTCCATTTCTATCTTTCTTTTCTTCCCTATTTATTATTCTATATCTTTACCTCTTGAAAAATTTCCTGAGCCCATTTCTACATATGTTCTCATTGGGCAGGCCCAGCTATATACCATTTATTTCCCCTGAGCAACCTGGTTTCTGGAGCAGCCACTTCTGAAAGTCTTTGCTAATAAAAAAACGCAGCTTTACCTTTACCCAAGCACAGAGGCCCCCGTGGGTCTGATGCTGTACACAACCCAGGTAGATGGACAAAGCCCTGGGTGATCCCACATTAACTCTATCTGTTCTCGTCTGATGATTATAATAATTGTGCTCATCACTGGAGGGCCACACAAGTCTCAGCTGTAGCACTGCTCTGGAAACTAGTTGACCATATTGAGACCTCTCTCGGGTATGACTTTAGCTAGCACTGCCAAGACCGTAAGCTTATTTTCTCCAGCCTTTAATATAAGGGAGCACTGTTTCTCACCCTCCTTCCCTAAGCCTTGAGGTAAGCAGGAGAGAGGAAATATTTGGGAAGCAAATACTGATATGAAATAGAAACAAAGAGGAGAGGACTGGCCTGCTGGCCGCAGGGTATCCCCACTGCCTTGCTGGAAATCTGGGCCTACTGCCAAGAAGGAGAGGACACTGGAGAGGGAAGCAATCTAGCAGCGACCATCTGATAGAGCCTGATCTATTGGTTGGGAACTCATTTCCAGGAATAAATGTGTCATTTAAATATATTAACCTTAAAATGCTACAAAGCTGTCTTTAAAACCCCTTAGTTTCCAAATAGCCATGTATTCTCCAGTTTGTCATATTAATCCTCTTTTGTAATACTTTGTTTTAAGGAAAATCATCATTTAATAAAAATAATTCTTTCCAAACTCTTAATATGATGTTGAATCAAACAATGGATTAACAGAGATGAATGATAAATGTATTCTTAAATTGTAAATAATAATACTAAACATCAATTAAAGTATAAAACTAAGGATGCGAAATATTCAAAACAATATTCAAGTAAGAGAGAAACTATCCAGAGGCACTATTTAACACTTAAACCTGGATTTAAAATAAAATTTTCCTGAAGGCAGAGTGGAATCTACCTTATATGGTAAAAACCCAAAACCTACTGAAATCCGAAAATTAATTATTTTCCTTTTTTCCTCCCATGCTATTTAAGCAATCAAAAACTTCCACTTGCATGAAAAAGATAAATTATTCAATAAATGGTATAGAAACAAGAAGATACCAGTTTGGAAAAATATGTGGCTGAATGTCTGTGTTACTCCTTAAATGTAAATACATTGATTATAGAGATAGTAAAATACTAAATGTAAAATAAATGAAACCATGCCCACAGAATGATGTTGCCAACATGTAACTTACTAGTCAAGGAAAATGTGATAGAAATTTTGGCTCACTTAGATCATGCTGGGCTTCCTAAAAAAAAATGTTTTTTAGGAGGACATAAGCTGGTTGTTATTTTTAATTGAGAGAAAAAAGTCATATGTATTTATCATATACAACACAATGCTGTAAAGTATATATACATTGTGGAATGATTAAATCTAGCTAATTAACATATGCATTACCTCACATAGTTAGTGTTTTGTGGTGAGAACACAACACCCACTCTCCTAGCGTTTCTCAAGAATACAATATATCAACATTAACTATTGTTGCCATGCTCAACAACAGATCTCTCAAACTTATTTTTCCTATCTCACTGTAATTTTGCATCCTTTGACCAACATCTACCCAACCTCCCCCACCCTTCCCAGCCTCTGGTGACCATTATTCTAAATGTTTTTTTTTTTTTTTTATTCTACATATAAGCAAGATCTCTTTGTGCCTGGCTTATTTCACTTAACATAAGGTCCTCCAGGTTAATCCATTTTGTTGCAAATGACAGGATTTCCTTCTTTTTTTTTCTGTTTTCTTCGTCTTTTTTTTTTTTTTTTTTGCTAAATACTATTTCATTGTGTGTGTGTATACATATATACACACACACACACACACACACACACGACATTTCCTTTATCCATTCATCCATTGATGGACACTTAAATTGATTCCATATCTTAGCTATTGTGAACAGTGCTGCAATAAACATGGACTGCAGGTATCTCTTAGACATACAGATTTCATTTTCTTTGGATGTATACCCAGTAATGGAATTGCTGGATCATATGGTAGTTCTGTTTTTAATTGTTTAAGGAATCTGCATATTATTTCCCACAATGGCTGTACTAATATACATTCCCACCAACAAAATATGAGGGTTCCCCTTTCTCCACATCCTCGCAGATACTTATTATCTAATGGCTGTTAGAATGGTAATAACCATTCTAACAGGTGTGAGATGATGTCTCATTGTGGTTTTGATTTGCATTTCCCTGATGTTAGTGATGTTGATTATTTTTTCATAACCTGTTGGCCATTTGTATGTCTTTTTTGAGAAATGTCTATTTAAATCTTTTGCACATTTCTTAATTGGGTTATTTGTTTTCTTATAATTGAGTTGTTTATGTTTATCAGATGTATAATTTGCAAATATTTTCCCCCATTCTGTAGGTTGTCTCTTCACTCCATTGACTGTTTCCTTTGCTGTGCTTTTTAGTTTGATGCCATCCCATTTGTCTATTTTTGCTTTTGTTGCCTATGCTTTCGATGTCATATCTAAAAAAATCATTGCCCAGAGCAATGTTGTGGAGCTGTTTTGTTTCTCACTCCCTTGCACCTCTGGAAGTCAGCAGGCTCCCGACTGCTGAATAGCTTTTTTACCCTCATGAGCCCAAAAGTTGTTGCCACCAGTGAACTGAGAGTTTCTTGAAAACCAAGCACCAGGCTACCAGCACCCTCAGAGTCACTTCCTGTCACCACAGACCTGAGCCAAGACAGCAGGGATGATACTGCTTCTCTGCCCATTGTGTGCCTTTGTCCTCCCCAGGGAGTATCAGCCCACCAATTTTCATGTCACTTATTCCCACACTAACATTTCCCAACTCCAGGTCAGACTGTGGTGGCCACAGGGGCTGGAAGGTCCTGGAGGATCTGTATGATCCCAGAGCTTGGACATTCCAGGTGTTCTACCCTCTGGGGAGAGGAACAAAGACAACCAGAGTGCCAGCTCTTCTCCATTCAGACTTGAGTGCTGAAGTCACTCTGCTTCACTGCTGCTAAGTGGCATGGATGCCCCAAGGGACAATTGAGCCAAAACACTCAGGAGTGGCTGTTTCCCCTCTGTTGGCACATCCACTATATTGAGGCTCCCACAGAGAGTGGGGCTCACATATTTCCTCTTAAAGACCTGCAGCAGACCAAGGGGTACTCAGACTATGAGCTCCCAGCATGCTGGCCCTCCTCACTGCAGCTTGCCCAGCTACTCCAGCAGTATGCTTCTGGCATACCCAGAAGCAGAGGGACATAAGCTTGAGCACTCCATGGACAACTTGAGACTAGCATGCTTCTCCCTAGCATGGTCAGAGACTGAAATAGGCCCACAGGCCAGACCCCATGGCCCAGGTATTGATTGTGTTGCTTAGAGGCACAGAGGGGAGATTTGTGAATTAATCTTGGGAGGCAAGGGAGCCCATGTGGACAGAACTGAAAGGAGAGTGAAGTGTGGGTCTGAGTCACAGCACACTAGCAGAGCATCCCTCCCCCACAGGAAAGCTGTGCTTTCTCTGTCCAGCGTGAAATCTTGGGCCAGGAAGTTCCCAGCCTGCGGCACCATTGATGGTGAACTCAGCTAGTTTGGGCTTCTGCTTGCAGCCAGAGATGGGAAGGATACCTTGGGAAAGGAGAGGAAGGAAAAAAGCGAAACCCACTCCCAATAGCCAGTCTGGAAATTCCAGACAGCCCCTCCCCTACAAGAAGACTTTCTGTCTTGGTGGGGCTGCTTCATCCACTCACTGGTTGCTTTTGGCAATGACCTGGGAGCAGACTCTTGACACCTGCAAAGACAATTCTTGTGTCTGCCTGTGTGGAGCCTGTAGCTAGGCCCACCTGACCCAGCCCCACCCAACCTCACTCTACACACACACCTCTGCTGTGGTGGAGAATAAGGATTCCCCGGAGAGCCCCAGGGCCCAGCCCACCACCTGGGGCATCTAAGTGCTTCTCTTGAGGGATGAGAGCTGGTCACAAGTCCCAAAAACACCACTGCAGCTGGCTATTTCCTACAAGTGGCACCTACTGGCAGGGAGGAAACTTGTACAGCTCATTACAGCATTTGCTGATTTAATCATACAAGGCATGGCTGACTCTTACCCACAAGCACCAACTACTGTCTCAGAGATTAAACTGGGTAACCCAATATCATTCACACTGTTAAGAAGACCACAGGTCTGGGGAAAGAGAAAGGATTTCAAACACTTCCATCTTCCCTCATCGATGAAGAGACAGGAAATCTGCCCATACACGTAGTACACCACTTCTACAGCCTACAAATAACTAACAATAGAGAAAAATACCACACTAAAGATATCTACAACCAAAGTATCCATCAAGAACCTAGACCCCCATTCAAAGCACCCACAAGCAAAGCCAAAGGTCCTTACCCAACATATGCTATAGACGCACCTTTAAGAGTTGGTGGGGTGGGGGAATAGCCCCATCAAAAGAAGAGAAAACCCCAGAACAGGAAGTGACAGCTGCTCCAGATGAAAAGAGATTAATGCAAGAACTCCAGACGTATAAAAAATCAGAGTGAAAGGACACCCCCAAAGGAGCACACCAGCTCTCTAGCAATGGATCCTAAACAAAAAGAAAATACTGAAATGACAGCTAAAGAAATTGAAATGTGGATTATAAGGAAGCTGAATGAAATCCAAGAGAAAACTAAAAATCAACTGAAAGAAACCAGAAAAACAATTCAGGAAATGAATGAAAAATTTACTAAAGAGATAGATATATTAAAAAAAAAACACAAATAGAATGTCTAGAAATGAAAAATTCATTTAAGGAAATACAAAACACAGTGGAAAAGTTTAAGAATAGAGTAGACCAGGCAGAAGAAAGAATTTCAGAGCTTGAAAGTAACTTTTTCGAATTAACATAGTCAGTCAAAAAGAAACAAAAATGAATCAAGAGGAATGAACAAAGTCTACAAGAAATATGGGATTATATAAAACAGCCAAATATAAGAATCATAGGCATCCCTGAGGGGGAAGAAGAAAAAGCACAAGATCAGGAAAACCTATTTGAGGAATAATGGAGGAAAACTTCCCTGGTTTTTGCCAGAGATTTAGACATCCAAATACAAGAAGTTCAATGAACACCTAGGAGATTCATTGCAAAGGGGAAATCACCAAGATATACAGTCATGAGATTGACCAAAGTCAACACAAAAGAGGAACTCCTGCAAACCATAAGGTGAAAACATCAAATAACTTACAAAGGAAAACCCCAAAGGCAATTATAGCAACAACAAAAATAAATAAATGAGACATGATTAAATTAAACAGCTTCTGAAAAGCAAAGGAAATAATCAACAGAGTAAAAAGACAACCTACGGAATGGGAGAAAATATTCACAAAGTATACATCCAACAAAGGACTAATTTCCAGAATCTACAAAGAATTCAAAGAAATGAGCAAGGAAAAAAAAAAAAGAAAAACAAACAACCCCATTAAGAAGTGGGCAAAAAATATGAACACACGCTTTTCGAAAGATGATAGACAAATTGCCAACAAACATAGGGAAGAAATGCTCCTCATCACTAATCATCAGGGAAATGAAAATTAAAATGACACTGAAATATCACCTTACCCCTGTCAGAATGGCTATTATAAAAAAGCCCAAAAACAATAGATGCTGGCATGGATACAGAGAGAAAGGAATGCTCATACACTGTTGATGGAACTGCAAATTAGTACAACCTATATGGAAAACAGTATGGAGACTCCTCAAAGAACTAAAAGTAGATCTACCATTCAATCCAGCAATCCCACTACTGAGTATCTACCCAAAGGAAAAGAAGTCATTTTATCAAAAGGCCCCTGCACTCAAATGTTTATTGCAGCATAATTCACAATCACAAAGATGTCAAATAAACCTATGCACCCATTAATTTATGAGTTGATTAATAAAATGTGTATATACACACACATACACACACACACACACACACACACACACCATGGATTGCTACTTAGCTATAAAAAGAAATAAATTAATGTCTTTTACAGCAATTTAGATGGAACTGAAGACCATTATCCTAAGTGAAGTATCTCAAGAATGGAAAAACAAACACCACATGTACTCTCCAATAATTTTGAAATAATTGATGGGCACACATGGGCACAGAGAGAAGTAAAAGTCATTGGAAATGAAGAAAGGAGAAGGGGGAAGGAGGGAGGGGTAAAAAACCTACCTAACAGGTACAATTAACACTATTCAGGTGGTGGGCACACTGATAGCCCTGACTTAATCATTATAAAAGCTATTCATGTAACAAAAACATTTGTACTCCCTTAATATTTTGAAATTAAAAAAAAATTGGTAGAATTCAATAGTGAAGACATAAGGTCTTAAGCTTTTCTTTGATGAGAGATTTTTATTACTATTTGATCTCTTTACTTATTATTTATCTGTTCAATTTTCTATTTCTTCATAATTCAATTCTGGTTGATGTAGGTGTCTGGGATTTTATCCGCTTCTCCTAGGTTATCCAACTGTTGGTATATAATTGTTGACAATAATCTGTTATGATCTTTTGTATTTCTATGGTATCAGTTATAATGTCTCCTTTTTCATTTTTGATTCATTTGTTTGAGTTTTTTTTTAAATTAGTGTAGCTAGAGGCTTATCAATTTTATCTTTTAAAAAAATCTACCTTCATTTTGTTGATATTTCCCATTGTTTTTCCAGTCTCTATTTCATTTATTTTTTTCTCTAATCTTTATTATTTCCTTCCATCTCCTAATTTGGGGCTTGGTTTGCTCTTGTTTTTGTAGTTTCTTGAGGTGAGCTGTTAGGTTATTTGAGATCTTTCTTTTTTTTTTATTTAGCTGTTTACTGTTTTAAACTTTCCTCTTAGAATTGCTTTTTCTGTATCCCATAGGTTTTTTATGTTGTTCTCCACTTTTATTTGTCTTAAGAAACTTTTAAATTTCCATTTTACTTTCTTCATTGATCCATTGGTTGTTCAGGAACACATTGTTTAATTTCCATATATTTGTGAATTTTCTGAAGTTTCTCCTGTCATTTATTTCTAGTTTTATACCTCTGTGGTTATTAAGCACACTTTATATAACTTCAATCTTCTTAAATTTGTTAAGACTTGTTTTTTGTCCTAAAATATATTCTATCCTAGAAAAGGTGTCATGTTCAGTTGAGACTAATGTGCATTCTGCAGTTGTTAGGTGGAATGTTCTGTATGTTTGCTAGTTTCATTTAGTCTACATTGCAGTTTAAGCCTCATCTTTCTTATTTGTTTTCTGTCTGGATGATCTGTGCATTGCTGAAAGTAGGATATTGATGTCTTCTTTACTGTATTGCAATCCATCTCTTCCATCAGATCTAGTAATATTTTCTTTATATATTTAGTTGCTTTCATGTTTGGTGTATATATATTTACAATTGTTATATCCTCTTGCTGAATTATTATTATATAATGATATTCTTTGTTCTTTTTGCAGTTTTTGACTGAAATTCTATTTTATCTTACATAAATATAGCTAGTCCTGCTCTCTTTTGGTTTCCAGTTGCATGAAATATCTTTTCCCATCCCTTCACTTTCAGTCCATGTACATCCTTACAGGTGAAGTGAGTCTCATGCAGGCAGCTTAGTTGGGTCTTGTTGTTTTTTGTTTTATCTTTTTTATCCACTGAGCCACTCTGTGTCTTTTGATTACAGAATTTAATCCATGCGCATTTATGGTAATTATTTACAGGTGAGAACTTACTACGTTAATTGTCTTCTAGTTGTTTTATAGATTCTTCTTTCTTTCTTCCTCTCTCACAGTCTTTCTTTGTGGTTACATAGTTTTCTCTAACAGTATATTTTGATTCCATGCTTTTTATGTGTTGTGCATTTATTATAGGTTTTTGTTTTGTGGCTGCCATGAGGCTTATGAAATACATTTTATAGTTATAAGAGGTTATATTAAACTGATAGCAACTTAACTTGGATCACAAAAGAAAATGCTGTAAATTTTTACTCCAATTTTCCTCAACATATTTTGAATTTTTGATGTCACAATTTACATCTTTTTATATTGCATGCCTCAATGAATTATTGTAGTTATTATTATTTCTATTAGTTTTATCTTTTAACCTTCCTACTAAAGATATAAGTGATTTATACACTACCATTACAGTATTAGAGTATTCTATATTTGACTGTGTCTTACTTTTACCAGTGAGTTTTTTTTTTTTTTTTT